>CM051024.1:30394364-30530824 GCA_027627225.1 Congeria kusceri
TTTATGTTTGGTTAATTTAATTAGTTGTTCATACCTTTATGTTCCAATCAATTGTATTATCGTACTTAAATCGAAGGCTAGAGAAAACATACATATAAACGCATATTTAAAGTTGATATATAATCCGTACATACTCATCATTATTTTAAACGAGATTTTTTCATCAATCATAGAGTTTTATTTGCTAAATATATACAAGCGCATACATGTGTAAACCCTGGTTACATTTCAATATATATTTAAGGAATTATTTATTTTATCAGCATCTTACCAAATAAATCATACGATACCTGCGCAACAAACAGTTTATCGTTTCCTATGTTTGGTGTTTGCGTACGAACGCTCATATTGCTTTTCAGATAATGCTCATGTCGGTCCCCATTAGCGGAGGGTGGGGGGGCTAGGTAGGTATCATAATCTGTTTTCACAAGGCGCAAACGGAGGTAGAGAAGAGCGTCATAAATTTAGAAAAATATTGGAGATTGGAGATTGGATATTCGAATCTCCAAAATATATGTAGAACAGTATGTAGGAGATTCGAATATCCCACAGGGGGGAATCTACACAGGTAGATTCGATATTCGAATTATAACATACAAAATACTCATTAGTAGAGGAAGTCAATACTATAATGCAAACCAGACAGCATAGTGGCTAGGAAAAATATTGACGTGCAATTTCGAATCTCCAATGTATCTGAAAAAAATGTATATTGGACATTCGAATCTCCAATGTACATGTAGAAGGGTATATTGGATATTCTAATCATTACATTTGTATTGACCACTAACAGACGAAACTAGTGTACCTTGTGTACCTATATGACAGACAATATGTTCATCGCAAATGTCTGCCCCGGTTATGCCTGCGGCCGTCGATGCCTACTGACCAGTGTGTGAACTAACTTGCTCAATTAGTCTTGCCTTGCTTTTTCTCAAGAATTTTCATTTCGCAAAGTCAACAAATGTCACAATTCCCCGACCTGCAGGCAGATTGGACATTAAGAGTGTTATATTAGAATATCCAGTCTTCAATTGCCCCCAAAATGCATATTGAAGTTTAATAAATGTTTATTCGAAATCGTATATTTTAGTTAGCATATTCAATGTCTGATCCACGACCGTGTCCCTGCAATCGTCAGACTTATCTGAGGTTATCAAGCATACACTGGGGATTGAACTTGCTCTGACCCTTTTAAACGACTACTCGTTCAGCCCGATCATAGCCCGGGGGCGAAGATACGGGCCTGAGAAGTTCTTCCCCGGGCCTGGACGCGAGCAAACTAATGGCTTGCAAACAAGGCATGGTGGTTCTGGCCAACACATTGATTGGCACTGTTCGAGTAAACGCTAATGGTATATTGAAATCTCCAATATCCAATATCCCCCCAAAATGTAGATTGGACATTCAGAAATGAAAATTCGAATGTCCAATCTCCATTATCCAAAAACATGTATATTAGAGATTCAGAAAAGTCAATTCCAATATCAAATATCAAAAAGAAATGCAGATTGGAGATTCAGAACCGGAAATTCGAATTTCAAATATTTAATATCGAATGTCCGATCCCATTCATGAAGTTGGTATATCTATCTCCACAGCGGGACTGACACCCCCAGGGGCATCCCGCATCCCCGTCCCAGAGAGCTCCGCTGGCTGCGAGAGGCCTAGCGCGCACGACGGACAGTGGTTGCGATTTTCTACTAGTAACACTGACGGTTTTATGCATTGTAGTGCATCTCTTCAGCGGGACTGACACCTAACCACACTGGCGCTGACCTTTCAAGCGTCACCTCATTCAGCCCGATCGTAGCCCGCGTGGCGTGTTCGAGTAAATGCCACTGGCATGTTCGAATGTCCAATATCCAATATATTCCCCAGACATTTAGTTTGGAGATTCAGAACTGGAAATTAGAATGTCCAATCTCCAAAACAAAATGTAGATTGGAGATTCGGTATAGGAAAATCGAATGTCCGATTCCCAATATCCAAAATAAATGTAGATTGGAGATTAAGAAGCGTCAATTCGAATGTCCAATATGCAATATCAAAAAAGATGAAGATTGGAAGTTTGGAATTAGAAATTCGAATGTCCAATTTCAAATATACAAAATCAATGAAGATCGGAGATTCGGAATCGGCAATACGAATGTCCAATTTCCAATGTCCAAAATAAATGTCCATTGGAGATTCGGAATTGTAAATTCGAATATCCAATATCCGAAAGGAAATGCATAGTGCAGATTCAGAATTACTTTAATCGAAGAACGACGTTCGGCTTGGTGATGGCGATTTACTACAAGTAACACTTTGTCGTTTTTATGCATAGTAGATGATCTCCTCAGCGGGACTGACAATCCCCAGTGGCGATACACTACCATTAACACTCAGCCGTTTTTGCATATAACAGTTTACCTCTTCAGCGGGACCGACACCCCGGGTACCCGGTACGTACGAGTAGCCTCCCTTAATCCACTGCCAGTCCACGATCCCTTCATGACGTTAGTGTATCTAACTCCACAGCGGGACTGACACCCGCCAGTGTCCTCCCGCAGCCCCGTCCCCGAGAGCTCCGCTGGCTGAGGGAGGCCTAGCGAGAACGATGGACAGTGGTGGCGTTTTTCTACCAGTAACACTGCCGTTTTTATGCACTGTAGTGCATCTTCTCAGCGGGACTGACACCTAACCACACTGGCGCTGACCTTTCAAACGGCACCTCATTCAGCCCGATCGACGCCCGCGCGGTGGAGATACGGGCCCAAGTGTTGAAGTAAATACCAATGGTATATTCGATTGTCCAGCATCCCATATCTCCCAGACATGTAGATTGGAGATTCAGAACTAACATTTCCAATGTCCAATTTCAAATCTCAAAAACAAAATGTAGGTTGGAGATTCGGTATCGGATTTTCGATAAATGTAGAATGTCTAATCTCCAATCTTCAAAACAAAATGTAGATTGGAGATTCGGTATCGGCAATTCGAATGTCCAATATCGAATATCCAAAATAAATGTAGATTGGAGATACGGAACCGGAAATTCGAGTGTCCAATATCCAATTTCCAAAATAAATCTAGATTGGAGATTTGAAATCGGCAATTCGAATGTCTAATTTCCAATGTCCAAAATACATGTACATTGGTGATTCGGAATTGTAAATTCGAATATCCAATATAAAAAATATGTATAGTGCAGATTCAGAATTACTTTATTCAAAGAATGACATTCGGCTTGGTGGTGGCAATTTACTACCAGTAATACTTGTCGTTTTTATGCCCTCAGCACGACTGACAACCCCCAGTGGCGATACACTACCAGTAACACTTAGCCGTTTTTACATATGACAGTTTACCTCTTCAGCGGGACCGACACCCCGGGCACCTGGTACGTACGAGTAGTCTCCCTTAGACCACTGCAAGACCTCGAGCCCATTCATGACGTTAGTGTATCTATCTCCACAGCGGGACTGACAACCCCTAGTGTACCCCGGAAGCCCAGTGCCCGAGAGCTCGGATGGCTGTGAGAGGCCTAGCGCGAACGACGGGCAGTGGTGCGATTTTCTACCAGTAACACTAAGCCGTTTTTATGCACTGTAGTGCAGATTGAGATTTGAGATTCCAGTTATGAATCTCCAATCTACATTTTGGGGAATATTGAATATTGGAAATTCTAATATACCATGGGTATTTACTCGAACCCTGCCAAGCAAACTCCGGAATTACCATGCCTTTTTGCAAGCCATTCGTTTGCTCGCGTCCAGACCCGTGGAAGAAATTCTCTGGCCCGTATCTCCGCCGCGCGGTCTACGATCGAGCTGAACGAGATGTCGTTTGAAAGGTCAGCGCATGTTCGATCCCCATTGTTCGCTCGGTAGCCTCAGATCATTCCGACGGTTGGAGAGATATGACCGTGGATCAAACATTGAATTTGCTACCCTAAATATACGATTCTTTGAATAAGCAATTCTGATTCTCCAATATACATGTTTTTGGATATTAGATATTGGAAATTCGAATGCCCATTCCAAATCTCCGAACTACATTTGTTTTGGATATTGTAGATTGGACATTCATATTTACACTTCTGAATATCCAATCTACACTTTTGTGGATATTGGATATTGGACATTCGAATATACCATTGGCGTTTACTCGAACACTGACAAGCAAAGTGCCGGCTGTAATTATCATGCCTTTTTGCATGCCATTAGTTTGCTCGCGTCCAGACCAGTGGAAGAAATTCTTGGGCCCATATCTCCGCCGCGCGGGCTACGATCGGGCTGAACGAGGTGCCGTTTGATAGGTCAGCGCCAG
The DNA here is from genome assembly GCA_027627225.1 of Congeria kusceri. Taxonomy (NCBI): domain Eukaryota; kingdom Metazoa; phylum Mollusca; class Bivalvia; order Myida; family Dreissenidae; genus Congeria; species Congeria kusceri. Next base: position 30,398,679 of record CM051024.1, read on the forward strand.
TCCGATCCTTGATGTTCGCATGGTAGCCTTAGACCAGTCAGTGTTTGCGGAGACACGGTCGTGGATCAGACACTGCCTTTCTTACTCTAAATATAAGATTTTTGACAAGTTTAAATCTCCAATATGCATGTTTTGGGTGATATTGGAGATTGGACATTCAAATGTACAATTCTGAATTTCCAAAATACATTTTCCCTGGATATCGGAGATTTGAAATTATAATTTCGAATCTCCAATCTACATAATTTTTGGATATTGGAGATTGGATATTCGAATATACCACTGTCATCAATTTGAACACTCTGCCGGAAAATGCCGGCCATGTAACAGGCCTTTTATTTACAAGCTATTAGTTTGCTCTTGTCAAGGCCCGCGGAAGAACTTCTCGGGCCCGTATCTTCGCCTATCGGGGTACAATCTAGCTCAACCAAGTGTCGTTAGAAAGGTCAGCGCAAGTCCGATCCCCAATGTTCGCTATGTAGCCTTAAATTAGTACGACGGATCAGACATTGACTTTGTTCCTCTAAATATATGATTTGGAAAAAAACAATTTAAAATCTCCAATATATATTTTCTGGATATTGGAGATCGGAAATTTGAATCTACAATTCTGAATCTCCAATTTACATTTTGTTCGGATGTTGGATATTCGAAATAACAATTTTGAATCACCAATCTACACCATTTCTGGATATTGGAGATTTTATATTCGAATATTCCACTGTCATTAACTCGAATACTCTGAATATCCAATCTCCAATCTCCAATATTTTTCTAACGTTATGACTCTGTAGAGAAAAGTAACAAACTATCATAACATGCCAGTTTTAAGCCCAAGTTAGTGTCGATAACCAACATATTGGATTCTATATTTAATCTACATCCCAAACTGCATTGTTATAGCTTCGACCTTCAAACTAAAGCTGTAATGTTAAATCTGCATTCCATAACACATGAACTCTTAAATAAAAAATATTACATTCTAACTTCGTTTGCATTAAGCCAATGGAAATAATATATTGCCTGACATGACAGAATCACGTCGTTATTGAAATTGAAATATGTTCTGAACGTGTGCACCTGTATTTCGTTAATAGGTGCCTTCAGTTATGCTCATTCCATTCTAAAAGGCATGCTGTATAGTAATTTAACAAGTGATAACTTGGCAAACATAAATTTGTTATTCTGAATTTATTATTTCATGCTGTATCTTAATTTTAGAATGTAGGTCGTGCATGCGTATTTAAAGCAACCGTTTTTTTCATTAAGTCACAGTAATACTAATACTTATTCACGTTTTACCTGAAATCGTTTTTGGTAATGAATACATATACCTATTGTCTGAATCATACATAGCAAACAACTTTTGTTTGTACCTTGTCTCTTTTATTATTCTACATCTAGAATACAAATAATATATCGAAATATATATTCTCAGTGCCATAGTACCCTTGGTATTGCATTTCATATGAAAAGGTCCGAAATATTGCACAGTTAGTTATTAAAATTTCCACCATTATATAACATTTCATTAAAAGGAATGACATTTAACGTTTTACCTTTGTATTAAAATGCATATAGTCGATGTAACTTGTACATAGTTATTAACGGGAAAGCATATATAACCAATATATTCTTTATTCTCTCTTAATTCTGTCTTCGGTATTTCATTTTCTAAAATAAGCTAACTTGCTCTTTGATGAAATGCTATGGTCGAGCATTAGAATCCTGCCATTGTCAACTTTGTAGGGAACACATTCATCAAGAACGAAATAGCTCCACAAACAAACCCATTCGACTACGCTCGTTTATTCACGGACTTGAATTTTAAACTATAGGTACCTAATTTACGTCGAATTCCCCGGTTAAAGTTTTAAATAAGTAAACAAAATTTTCACCACTCGAACTAGCAAAGAATGTTCTTTCCACATCCGGTGGCACTATTCTAACAAACAAGGGACAGTGCATTTTTAAGGCGACCCTTTTTTAACCGAGATGCTATTGCTTTCTATGGGAAATGGGGTGGTGATGCACATGAGAACATTCACTCGCTTAAATTTAAACTAAATGATACACAATTAAAGAGCACACGATTTTCTTTTCGAATCAGATAGTACATCTGTGAAAGCAAACAATACTAAGGAACTAACTGAATAATATGTAATGCAACCAATTTAAATTCTACAGTAAGTCAAAAGTATCGATTTTTGCGACGCAAGTTTTGAGGCGACATCTCACTGTTATCTGATGATATAGTGACAATTGTGTAAATACTATGTCTTTGCTTATTTGTAATCCAAAAGGATAGTGTAACTTAGACATATTATTCCTATGGTGTCTGGTTTCTTGAATCTTACATTGCATTGTTTTTGTATCGGTTTTCTTAGTTTGCCGAGTAGGCTGGTTATGTAATTCATAATTGGACTGTACTTTTTGTACATTGACGTTTGACACATACTTGCTGTTAGGTCTTTCAAATTTTCTGGTATAATATTATTCAACTGATCCTTGTGTTCCTTTCTGTTTTTAATGTTGTGTTGCAAACCTGCACCAAATAATCCGTTTGAAGACAACGGTAAATAGATGACGTTGGAATGAATGTCTGTTAAGGTTCTCTAAGCCAATGTCAGCAAATATGGCTTTTTTTCCGATTAATGGTGAGAAGTACCTGCTGTACTTGCTTGATCTAAGGCCACGTAAAACATGACACATGCAGTTCGCACTGTTTTCACAGATTTGTCAATAGTTGGCTGTCCAGAGTTTAGAACTGAAAGTAAATTTCCAAGCCTTGTTGAGTGTAGCACAGCGCCACAACTTTGAGTCGTGCAACTAACTGGCCTTGATCACGTTTATTTTCTTAACGTTTAAATATGTTTTAACGACTGGGTACATATTTGTCTACTCTTGCCTTAAGCATTCGTCATTGAGTTGCCATGACGCTTTTGAGACATAGGCACAAACAACCAACTAAACAAAAATGGTTTAACAGAGGCTTACTATGAACGTGAATTATAAGAATACCATGTATTCATCTTTATAAGCAGACATTCTATCCGGTATCTGAATTCTCCACGAACGAGTTAGAATGGCTCTCTGGAGTCATCGAGCACTAATCCTTCCACACCACCCTCCGCTTTGTGTTTTAATGATAAAATGTTCTAAAAAATTTTGCGTTGTAGGATTTGTGTTCTTTCCAAAGAACACAGTCGTTAACAAACTGCGCTATTCTACTTTGAACGAAAACAGGTGTAAACTGTGGTTATACAAAAAAACTCACATTTCTGACGTCAAAATGCAAACATAAAAATGGCCAAACAAACATGACCCATATTATAAATTGGTTTTTAATCTCAGCATGCGAACAAAAAAACACAATTAAACAATTTCGCATTATATATACACTTTTAATCGTTATTATATGCCGTTATTAATATCTTTATTTCAAATATTGTACACATGTTAACCACTTGAGGTCCAAATCGTTGACACAGTCGCTTTAAGATGGTGTATTGAAAACATATCGGCATAACCTATGTCTTCGTCATTGCCAGTATTCATGCTAATCAAATAACGTGATCCATGTACTAAATCATTGTCCCTAGGAACGGCTATTGATCTTCTTCAAGCAGACGATTGCTTTGTCTAATGTGGTTATGGAATGAATTGGCGTATTGGTTACGCATGCGCAAATAAATTTATTCATTGTTACATATGAAATATTCAATGTTTGATCTCAATTTTCACCATGACCATGCAACTTCCCAATATATCACCATACATTGTTGGAAAGATAAGGCCATAACCTTTTGAAAAAACAGCATGTCAACAATTTCTATACGTTGTAATTCAAAATATTTACCTTATAATAAACACACCGGTTTTGACAGGCATGGGGGCTGCCATTTTGTGCATGAATACATGGGCCAAAAGTTATGAATCTGGGAACCATGTAAGATAAAGTAGTGCCTAAAACTGTCTTTGTTCTTTATTTTTTACATATCTACCTTTAAGTTGATACCAAAACATATCATTTAAACTGTATTTTTAAAATCATATGCACTATACACTGAACCCTATGTGTTTATTATCTAACAGACTGAGGATGTGACTTCCGTTTTGGTGTAATGTGACCTTTAAAAGAACCCAACCCTTTCACATATGAATTTAAACCGCATTTTTCATAAGTCTGATCTATTTCGAGAAAGAACATGAAGTCCTATCACACTGGTATAAGGATTTATTGGAAAAAATTGAAGTTGAAAATACCACATATAAAGGCGTTGCGACACAAAAATTTCGACAGAAAACATGTACTTATGTACATCTTGGAAAACATTATTTCAACTCAGAATAAAGCACAACTTTGAGTTTTAATAAGCATGGAAGACATAATATATAATATCAGAAGTGAAAACAATCTCCCTTGGCATTCTAAATTTTATAGAAAAGGTTTTTAATCCCTTATGAACAATTTTTTTAAGTTTCTGCATTTTTGGGGATAAAATCCATATAAATGTAGCATTTCAGATGCCATTTGACCCCAGTTAAGTGTTTGTTTACATAACGATCAACATATTTGACCTCCTGTCACACAACAGAAAAAAACATTGACCCCAAAATGTAAATGCCAGATATTAATTAACAGTTTCTGTCACACCTGAGCCTGTGGGTGAGGTCAGCCGCTTGCAATCTTCAATCTGTTTCAGGTACTCTCTTCTGTGTAATCTGTGAAAATAAAAAGGTTTTCTGTGCATGTTTACTCAATATTGTGATTACTATTGTAACTTAGATACAATAAGTGTACATGTACAATAGTTTACAAATTTTTTGTATTGCGAAAAGGCTAGTCGCTATGCCGGCTTCACATTGTCGAGCTCACATGCGAACAGTCCAGTTCAAAAACTCTTGCTTTTTCTACTGGTGTTGATGAGAAGTATGCCAGGCTGGAAAAGAAGTCATTAGATAGTAGAATACATGACAATAATCTCGTACTAACCTTCAAAGATACTGATGGTACAAACACGACTGTGTCAGCTTTGCGGCCCCGCCCCAACGCTCCAGTGTAGTTGCAAAGTTCAGTAGTTTTGATGACTCGTCACTTCAACCAGACTTGTATACCAATGAGATGATGAGTTCCTGGTTCTTTTCATCACTGCATTTAAAAAACATATTCAACTTAAGCCAAACTGTGATGGTGATTTAAATTTTGAATCTCCATTAGGTGGGGTCTGGGTATGCGTGGGGCATGAAGAGATGCACTACAATGCATAAAAACGGCTTAGTGTTACTGGTAGAAAATCGCACCACAGCCCGACGTTCGCGCTAGGCCTCTCGCAGCCATCCGAGCTCTCGGGCACTGGGCTTCCGGAGGGCACTGGGGGGTTTCAGTCTCGCTGTGAAGACAGATACACTAACGTCATGAATGTGATCGTGGTCTGGTAGTGGTCTAAGGGAGACTACTCGTACTTACCGGGAACCCGGGGTGTCGGTCGCGCTGAAGTGGTAAACTGTTATATGCAAAAACAGCTAAGTGTTACTGGTAGTGTATCGCCACTCGGTGATGTCAGTCCCGCTGAGGAGATGATCTACTATGCATAAAAACGACAAAGTGTTACTAGTAGTAAATCACCACCACCAAGCCGAACGTCGTTCTTTGAATAAGTAATTCTGAATCTGCAATATACATGTTTTGGATATTTGAAATTGGAATTTACAATTCCGAATCTCCAAACTACATTTGTTTCCGATAATTAATATTGAGCATTCGAATTTCAAATTCCGAATCCCCAATCTACATTTTTGGGGGTATTGGATACTGGACATTCGAATTTCTAATTCCGAATCTCCAATCTACATTTTTTTTATATTGGATATTAGAAATTTCAATCTCCAGTTCTGAATCTCCAATCTACATTTTGGGGGGGATATTGGATATTGGAGATTCGAATATACCATTGGCGTTTACTCGAACAGTGCCAAGCAAAGTGTTGGCCAGAATCACCATGCATTTGTGCAAGTCATTAGTTTGCTCGCGTCCAGACCCGATATTCTTGGGCTCGTATCTCCGCCGCGCGGGCTACGATCGGACTGAATGAGGTGTCGTTTGAAAGGTCAGCGCCAGTGTGGTACGGTGTCAGTCCCGCTGAAAAGATGCACTACAATGCATAAACACGGTGTTACTGGTAGAAGATCGCCACCACTGTCCGTCGTTCGCGCAATGCCTCTCGCAGCCAGCCGAGCTCTCGGGTACGAAGCTGCGGAAGCATGCTGGGGGGTGTCAGTCCCGCTGTGTATATAGATACACTAACGTCATGAATGTGATCGTGGTCTGGTAGTGGTCTAAGGGAGACTACTCGTACGTACAGCGTACCTGTGGTTTCGGTCTCACTGAAGAGGTAAACTGTTATTTTCAAAAACGGCTAAGTGTTACTGGTAGAGTATCGCCACTGGGGGTGTCAGACCCGCTGAGGAGATGATCTACTATGCATTAAAACGACAAATTATTACTCATTGTATATCGCCACCACCAAGCCCAACGTCTTTCTTTGAATTAGTAATTCTAAATCTGCAATATACATTTTTTGGATATTGAGTATTGAGAATTCAAATAACAATTACGAATCTCTAAGCTACATTTGTTTTGGATATTGAAAATTGGACATTCAAATTTCCCATCCCGAATTTCAAATCTACATTTTTTGGGCTATTGGAGATTGAACAATCGAATTTCCAGTTCCGAATCTCCAATCTACATTTGTTTTGGATATTGGAGATTGGACATTTAAATTTCCAGTTCTGAATCTCCAATCTACATTTTGGGGAATATTGAATATTGGAAAATCGAATATAACATGGGCATTTATTCGAACACTGCCAAGCAAAGCGCCGGCCGGAATTACCATGCCTTTTTTCAAGTTTGCTCGCGTCGAGACCCGTGGAAGAAATTCTTTGGCCCGTATCTCCGCCGCGCGGTCTACGATCGAGCTGAACGAGATGTCGTTTGAATGGTCAGCGCATGTTCGATCCCCATTGTTCGCTCGGTAGCCTCAGATCATTCCGACGGTTGGAGAGAAATGACCGTGGATCAGACATTGAATTTGCTACCCTAAATATACGATTCTTGGAATAAGCAATTCGGAATCTCCAATATACATTTTTTGGATATTAGATATTGGAAATTCGAATGTCCATTCCGAATCTCCAAACTACATTTGTTTTGGATATTGTAGATTGGACATTCGTATTTCCATTTCTGAATCTCCAATCTACACTTTTGGGGGATATTGGATATTGGACATTCGAATATACCATTGGCATTTACTCGAACACTGCCAAGCAAAGTGCCGGCCGGAATTATCATGCCTTTTTGCAAGCCATTAGTTTGCTCGCGTCCAGACCAATGGAAGAAATTCTTGGGCCCATATCTCCGCCGCGCGGGCTACGATCGGGCTGAACGAGGTGCCGTTTGAAAGGTCAGCGCCAGTCCGATCCCCAATGTTCGCATGGTAGCCTTAGACCAGTCAGACGTTTGCAGAGACACGGTCGTGGATCAGACACTGCCTTTCTTACTCTAAATATAAGATTTTTGACAAGTTTGAATCTCCAATATACATGTTTTGAGGGATATTGGAGATTGGACATTCAAATGTACAATTTTGAATTTCCAAAATACATTTTCATTGGATATCGGAGATTTGAAATTATACTTTCGAATCTCCAATCTACATCATTTTTGGATATTGGAGATTGGAGATTCGAATATACCACTGTCATTAACTCGAACACTCTGCCGGCAAATACCGGCCATGTAACGGGGCTTTTTTTGACAAGCCATTAGTTTGCTCGCGTCAAGGGTCCGGGGAAGAACTTCTCGGGCCCGTATCTTCGCCTATCGGGGTACGATCTGGCTCAACCAAGTGTCGTTAGAAAGGTCAGCGCAAGTCCGATCCCCAATGTTCGCTTTGTAGTCTTAAATTAGTACGACGGATTAGACATTCACTTTGTTCCCCTAAATATATGATTTTGAAAAAACAATTTAGAATCTCCAATATATATTTTCTGGATATTGGAGATTGGAAATTTGAATCTACAATTCTGAATCTCCAATTTACATTTTGTTCGGATGTTGGATATTCGAAATAACAATTTTGAATCTCCAATCTACACCATTTTTGGATATTGGAAATTTTAGATTCGAATATTCCACTGTCATTAACTCGAATACTCTGCATGCAAATGCCGACCGTTGTTACCGGGCATCTTTTGCAAGCCATTAGTTTGCTCGCGTCCAGGCCCAGGGAAGAACTTCTCGGGCCCGTATATTCGCCCCGCGAGCTATGATCGGGTTGAACGAAGTGTCGTTTAAAAGGGTCAGCGCAAGTCCGATCCCCAATGTTCGCTTGGTAACCTCAGATAAGTCTGACGATTGCAGAGACACGGTCGTGGATCAGACATTAAATATGCTAACCAAAATATACGATTTCGAATAAATATTTTTTTTAACTTCAATATACATTTTGGGGACAATTGAAGACTGGATATTCTAATAAATCACTCTTAATGTCCAATCTGCCTGCAGGTAGGGGAATTGTGACGTTTGTCGGCTTGGCGGAAAATTCTTGAGAAAAAGCAAGGCAAGACACACTGAAAACTTACAATTCGCGCGAGCAATTTAGTTCACACACTGGCCAGTAGGCATCGACCGCCGCGGGCATAACCGGTCGAGAAATTTGCGATGAACATATTGTCAGTCATTGCAGCTCTCTGTTTTGCCATAGGTACACTAGTTTTGTCTGTTAGTGGTCAATTCAAGTGTAATAATTAAAATATCCAATATACCTTTCAACATGTACATTGGATATTCGAATGTCCAATATACATTTTTCAGGTACATTGGAGATTCGAAATTGCATGTGAATATTATTCCTAGCAATTTTCTGTCTCTGGTTTGCATTATAGGCTTGACTTCTTCTACTAATGAGTATTTCGTATGTTAAAATTCGAATATCCAATCTACCTCTGTGCATGTATATTGGATATTCGAATCTCCAATATACTGTTCTACATGTATATTGGAGATTCGAATATCCAATCTCCAATCTCCAATATTTTTCTAACTTTATGACTCTGTAGAGAGAAGTAACAAACTATCATAACATGCCAGTTTTAAGCCCAAGTTACTGTCGATAATCAATATATTGGGTTCTATATTTGATCTACATCCCAAACTGCATTGTTATAGCTTCGACCTTCAAACTAAAGCCGTGAATGTTAAATCTACATTCCATAACACATGAACTCTTACATTAAAAAATATATTACATTCTAACTGCGTTTGCATTAAGCCAATGGAAATAATATATTGCCTGACATGACAGAATCACATCGTTATTGAAATTGAAATATGTTCTGAACGTGTGCACCTGTATTTCGTTAATAGGTGCCTTCAGTTATGCTCATTCCATTCTAAAAAGCATGCTGTATAGTAATTTAACGAATGATAACTTGGCAAACATAAATTTGTAATTCTTAATTTATTATTTCATGCAGTATCTTAATTTTAGAATGTAGGTCGCGTATTTAAAGCAACCGTTTATTTCATTAAGTCACAGTAATACTAATACTTATTCACGTTTTACCAGAAATCGTTTTTGGAAATGAATACATATACCTATTTTCTGATTCATACATAACAAACAACTTTTATTTGTATATTGTCTCTTTTATTATTCTACATATAGAATACAAATAATATATCGAAATATATATTCTCAGTGCCACAGTGCCCTTGGTATTGCATTCCATATGAAAAGGTCCGAATATTGCACAGTTAGTTATTGAAATTTCCACCAATATAGAACATTTCATTAAAAGGAATGACATTTAACGTATTACCTTTGTATTAGAATGCATATAGTCGATGTAACTTGTACATATAACGGGAAAGCATAAATAACCAATATATTCTTTATTTTCTTTTAATTCTGTCTTCGGTATTTCATAATCTAAAATAAGTTAACTTGCTCTTTGATGAAATGCTATGGTCGAGCATTAGAATCCTGCCATTGTCAACTTTGTAGGGAACACATTCATCAAGAACGAAATAGCTTCACAAACAAACCCATTCGACTACGCTCGTTTATTTACGACTTATCACGGACTTGAATTTTAAACTATAGGTACCTAATTTACGTCGAATTCCCCGGTTAAAGGTTTAAATAAGTAAACAAAATTTTCACAACTCGAACTAGCAAAGAACGTTCTTTCCACATCCGGTTGCTCTATTCTAACAAACATTGGACAGTGCATTTTTAAGGCGACCTTTTTTTAACCGAGATGCTATTGCCTTCTATGGGAAATGGGATGGTGATGCACATGATTTTCTTTTCAAATCAGATAGTACATCTGTGAAAGCAAAAAATACTAAGGAACTAACTGAATAATATGTAATGCACCCAATGTAAATTGTACAGTGCGTCAAAAGTATCGATTTTTGCCACGCAAGTTTTGAGGCGACAGCTCACTGGTATCTGATGATATAGTGACAATTGTGTAAATACCATGTCTTTGCTTATTTGTAATCCGAAAGGATAGTGTAACTTAGACATATTATTCCTATGGTGTCTGGTTTCGTGAATCTTACATTGCTTTGTTTTTGTATCGGTTTTCTTAGTTTGCCGAGTAGGCTGGTTATGTCATTCATAATTGGACTGTACTTTTTGTACATTGACGTTTGACGCATACTTGCTGTTAGGTCTTTCAAATGTTCTGGTATAATATCATTCAACTGATCCTTGTGTTCCTTTCTGTTTTTAATTTTTTGTTGCAAACCTGCACCAAATAATCCGTTTGAAGACAACGGTAAATACGTAACGTTGGAATGGATGTCTGTTAAGGTTCTCTAAGCCAATGTCAGCAACTGTGGCTTTTTTCCTATTAATGGTGAGAAGTACCTGCTGAACTTGCTTGATCAAAGGCCATGTAAAACATGTCACATACAGTTCGCACTGTTTTCACAGCTTTGTCAATAGTTGGCTGTCCAGAGTTTAGAACTGAAAGTACATTTCCAAGCCTTGTTGCGTGTAGCACAGCGCCACAACTTTGAGTCGTGCAACTAACTGGCCTTGATAACGTTTATTTTCTTAACGTTTCAATATGTTTTAACGACTGGGTACATATTTGCCTACTCTTGCCTTAAGCATTCGTCATTGAGTTGCCATGAATCTTTTGAGACATAGGCACAAACAACCAACTAAACAAGGATTGTTTAACAGAGGCTTACTATGAACGTGAACTATAAGAATACCATGTATTCATCTTTATAAGCAGACATTCTATCCGGTATCTGAATTCTCCACGAACGAGTTAGAATGGCTGCCTGGAGTCATCGAGCACTAACCCTTCCACCCCACCCTCCGCTTTGTGTTTTAATGATAAAATGTTCTAACAAATTTTGCGTTGTAGGATTTGTGCTCTTTGTAAAGAACACAGTCGTTAACAAACTGCGCTATTCTACTTTGAACGAAAACAGGTGTAAACTGTGGTTATAGAAAAAACTCACAATTCTGACGCCAAATGTAAACATACAAATGGCCCAACAATCATGACCCATATTATAAATTGGTTTTTAATCTCAGCATGCGAAAAAAAAAAACACAATTAAACAATTTCGCATTATATATACACTTTTAATCGTTATTATATGCCGTTATTAATATCTTTATTTCAAATGTTGTACACATGTTAACCACTTGAGGTCCAAATCGTTGACACAGTCGCTTTAAGATGGTGTATTGATAACATATCGGCAGAAACTATGTCTTCGTCATTGCCAGTATTCATGCTAATCAAATAACGGGATCCATGTACTGAATTATTGTTCCTGGGAACGGCTATTGATCTTCTTCAAGCCGACGATTGCTTTGTCTAATGTGGTTATGGAATGAATTGGCGTATTGGTTACGCATGCGCAAATAAATTCATTCATTGTTACATATAAAATATTCAATGTTTGATCTCAATTTTCACCATGACCAAGCAACTTCCCAATATATCACCATACATTGTTGGAAAGATAAGACCATGACTATTTGAAAAAACAGCACATCATGAATTTCTATACGTTGTAACTCAAAATATTTACCTTAGAATAAACATACCGGTTTTGACAGGCATGGGGGCTGCAATTTTTTGTGCATGAGTACATGGGCCAAAAGTTATGAATCTGGGAACCATATAAGATAAAGTAGTGCCTAAAACTGTCTTTGTTCTTATTTCTTACATATATACCTTTAAGTTGATACCAAAACATAGCATTTAAACTGTATTTTTAAAATCATATGCACTATACACTGAACCCTATGTGTTTATTATCTAACTGACTGAGGATGTGACTTCCGTTTTGGTGTAATTTGACCTTTAAGAGAACCCAACCCTTTCACATCTGACTCTAAACCACAGTTTTCATAAGTCTGATCTATTTCGAGAAAGAACACGAAGTCCTATCACACTGGTATAAGGATTTATTGGAAAAAATTTCAGTTGAAAATACCACATATAAAGGCGTTGCGAGACAAGAATTTCGACAGAAAAAATGTACTTAGGTACATCTTGGAAAACATTATTTCAACTCAGAATAAAGCACAACTTTGAGTTTTAATAGACATGAAAGACATAATATATAATATCAGAAGTGAAAACAATCTCCGTCGGCATTCTGAATTTTATGGAAAAGGTTTTTAATCCCTTATGAACAAGTTTCTGCATTTTTGGGGATAAAATCCATATGAATGTAGCATTTCAGATGCCATTTGACCCCAGAAAAGTGTTTGTTTACATAACAATCAACATATTTGACCTCCTGTCACACAACAAAAAAAGACCTTGACCCCAAAATGTTAATACCAGATATTAATTAACAGTTTTACGTCACACCTGAGTCTGTGGGTGAGGTCAGCCGCTTGCAATCTTCAATCTGTTTTCTCTCTCTCTCTGCTGTGTAATCTGTGAAAATAAAAAGGTTTTCTGTGCATGTTTACTCAATATTGTGATTACTAGTGTAACTTACATAAAATAAGTGTACATGTACAATAGTTTACACATTTTTTTTGTATTGCGATAAGGCTAGTCGCTATGCCGGCTTCACGTTGTCGAGCTCACATGCGAACAGTCCAGTTCAAAAACTTTTGCTTTTCCTACTGGTGTTGATGAGAAGTATGCCAGGCTGGAAAAGAAGTCATTAGATAGTAGAATACATGACAATGATCTCGTACTAACCTTCAAAGATACTGATCGTACAAACACGACTGTGTCAGCTTTGCGGCCCCGCCTCAACGATCCAGTGTAGTTGCAAAGTTCAATAGTTTTGAAGACTCGTCACTTCACCCAGACTTCCCGGTTCTTTTCATCACTGCATTTAAAGAACATACTCAAATTAAGCCAAACTGTGATGGTGATTTACATTTTGAATCTCGATTAGGTGGGGTCTGGGTTTGCGTGGGCACCTAAAGTGTTTGATGCATGTATTTCATGTGTTTTTCAGCTGAGAGGCTGATCTAAGTACAATTATAAAATAAAATAAAATATGAGCTAAATAGGATCTGTAAATTTTGCAAATTAGGAAAATTGGTATTATTCAAAGTAGGCAGGTCGGACGGTCATTATGGCCTATGCTTCGGCCAGTGCGGACACGAACTTTGCGGTCGTTATCAAACAGTTACAGGTTCTAAAACTAAATTATACGGATTGTAACACAAAGTATTATGACATAACTTAGATAATTGTTGAGACTCGTGCAAATAATTGTCAAAATGAAACTGAAAAACAACACGGTGAATACAATGGGTCTTGTATGGTGACTCTGGTGGACATTTTGCTTTAACTTTCCCATATCTATTCCTCTCATGTCCACTAGAGCAACCATCCCATAAAATACAGCCTTTAATGGGGTCAAGTTGGCATCTGGCAGGGATTCTTTTCATTACAGTGCGTTTGTAGGCATCCATTTTCAAAATGTTTGCAGAGGACAAATCTTACCGATAGTTCTTAACCATATAAGATAAAGTAGTGCCTAAAACTGTCTTTGTTCTTATTTCTTACATATATACCTTTAAGTTCATACCAAAACATATCATTTAAACTGTATTTTAAAAATCATATGCACTGTACACTGAACCCTATGTGTTTATTATCTAACTGACAGCATGTAACCCCGAGAATGTGACTTCCGTTTTGGTGTAATTTGACCTATTGCTACGTATAAACCTCAGTCAAAAGTTTTAATGTCCTGAAACACGATCCAAACCTTTCAAAGTACTCAACGGTGTGTATCTGCTATTGAACAGTGGGATAGACGAGGAAAAAAACACAAGTTTAACTGTGCATATGTTTTGCTACGTTATCTGACAGGAGGATTGATACTTTAATTTCCGTGTGTATTCTTTTTTTGTAAGCCATATTTGACAACTGTTTGGAATGTTTTTACGTTCCCCATACTTCCCAAATAAAATACGGAACGATTGCACGTAATGACGTGATTGGAAGATCGGTATTTAAAATTATTTTATTTAAGAAGAAAAACGTTGCTCAGAATGGCGACTGCGCTGGACCCCGACCTCTTTGAATGCCCAGTGAAATATAACAAACTGCCTGTTAGGGCGCTGCAGATAGAAACTCACCGGTTGCTGGCAAAGTATCTGGATTTAGAAGGCAGTCTTACAATGGCTCAAATCGACAATATTCGAACGGACATTGTGAATGACATCAGTGGTCTCGCTAAACTGGCAGGACAAGACTGGCTGGACATCACCAATTCAAAGGTACGCAATTTAATTAATACTTTCTAGAACTGTACTGTTATTACTAGTGCTGCCATACTTGTCAATTTAACTACAAAATGGTTGATGTCTGTCGTGGGAAGACCGGACTTAATGTATGTGCGTAGTGTCGTCCCGGATTAGCCTGTGCAGTCCGCACAAACTAATCCGGGACGACACTTTCCGCCTGCAGTGGATTTATCTTTCGAAGAGACTTCATTGAAACAGAAATACCATACGAGCGGAAAGTGTCGTCCCGGATTAGCCTGTGCGCACATGCATTAAGATTGGTTTTCCAACGACACGCCTCAAATAATTATTTTATAAAATCTATTTAGACACAGTAACAATGTCTCGTCTTAAACATGTGCAATATCAAGCTATTTACAACATTTCTTCATGCACATTTACAACATCAGTTTTCTGCAGTTTCATTATTCCAATATTCACATATTAACAACATATATTCTCACATTATCAAAATCTCTTCTCAAACACTTACATCCTCTCTTCTGAAACATTTACACATTCTTCTCAAACACTTAAATCCTCTCTTATCAACACTTACACAGTCTTCTCAAACACTTACATCCTCTCTTCTCACACATTTACACATTCTTCTCAAACACTTACATCCTCTCTTCTTACACATTTACACATTCTTCTCAAACACTTACATCCTCTCTTCTCACACATTTACACATTCTTTTCAAACATATTTAAATTAACTTGTCAGATAGTGACAACATCTTTTCTCAAAATGTTATTGCATCTCTATTTGCACATTCACAACACTTATTGTCACATATTTTCAACATCTCTTTTCACATATTTTCCAGACATCATATATGTTTTCACACCTATTTAAAATATCTGATCAGATATTTACGACATATGTTCTCATATATATCCAGCATCTCTCTTTAGTTGTAAACAACATCTCTTCTCACACCTTACCACTTCTCACACAAATACAACGTCTTTTCTGACATATTTAATATATAAATGAGGTGTGTCGTGGGAAAACCGGGCTTAATGAATATGCGTAAAGTGTCGTTCTGGATCTGCCTGTGCACTCAGTATAGAATAATCCGGGACGACACTTTTCGCCTACAGAGGATTTATGTTTAGAAGAGACATCCTTGAAACATAAAATACATTAAAACGGAACGCACATGCATTAAGTCCGGTTTTTCCACGCCACACTCAAACTTGATCTTACGCATTAACAACAGCTCTTCACTCACTAGCTACCCTTCTTTTGAATATTTTAATATTTCAAAGTGTTGAAGTTAGGAAAGGATATAAAACACATACATTAAATAGTATTTTGAAATTTGATTTCGTATGAAAGTTATATTTATAAGTAAAAACGTAACATTATTTGGAAATAACAAAATGTGTTTCGTATAAACGCAGCATTAATGTGCACATTTACGTGTTATTATAATCTTTATAAAATAATATTGCCTTTTACGATATTAACAAAATATTTTACAAATAAATGTGTGCAATGTCCCTTGATGTTGCAGTCTTGTCCTTAATAAACAATGTCTACATTGACATCAAGGTTTGACGCAGTCCTTGACAAACAACATTCCAATGTGCCAGCTCACCCCATGGAAATATGTTGCACATGTATATACATTGTTGTTTCTTCTTTTCAGCAATCAAACAGTCCGACCATGACGTTCCTTGCCACATGGAATGACGAAAACGCCACCATTGGTAAACTCTGGGAATATCTGCGGATTCTACAACGTGATGACGTCATCATAGACTGCCGACAACACATGTGTAAGCACCATTACTTTCCTGTAACACGTTATGGAATATTAAGCGCAATAGCAAATTGTGACAAACAAATCATTTTCTGCATTATACATAATGCACAATAAAACCACACGTGTACTACACATTTCATACTTAAGTGCACAAACACGTTTTGATAATATGCTTTTAATTTGCGCTTTTTAGCATCATATTTTCACTGCATTTTATATATAAGTATGACGTAATTCGCTCAATGTTTATCAATAAAGCTAACGTCATTGTGAATTGTTATGATTTATTGACGTCACTGAAACGCACGTGTGAATTCGCTTCTCGGAAAATGTGCGGAGTATAGATAAATATAGTTCTCATTCATAACCTTTAAAAATGAGAATTTTATATAAGATCGTGATAGAATCAAAATAATTAACGGGTAACAGTTAGTTATTGCGGTAATAACCAACGGTTGTCGTTCCGATGCTTGTTATCAAACCATTCGGGCTACCGCACTAGTGGTTTAATTCCAACGCATCGGAACTCCAAACAGTTGGTTATTACCGCAATAACGGATTTCTTAAATACACAACTAACGTGATTCAGCGCGCGTTGTTGTTTTGTACTTAATTGTCACATATAAATGTGATGATATGTTCCATATCATAGGACGTAAACTGTGAGTTTTAAATTATGTTAACAAAACAGATTTGCACTCAACACTTCTGATGTAGTTGTTCATGGAAAAAAATAATTATGACAGCTCTTCTAACTTGTATCCGAAGATTGTCACAGAATAAGGGGTACGCACATGTATACCACAGTTTCCGTGTGTGACTAAAACAAACTTAAAACTGCCAGCCACATCACTCGATTCAGGAAAAATGAGAGTATTGCTGAGTTGTACGAGGGGCACTTAAAAAGTTCATGGACAATCTCATTTTTTTCGCATAATTGTAGACCTATGTAGAAGAAAGTACAGCTACAAAATATTTAATGTGTGTCAAATAAAAAGTAGAACACGCATTTGATTTTTTAAATAAATAAATATCTTAAGGCTACTTCATTTGTTACCGTGAATAATGTGGGCCACTTCAGATAATCGTTTCTAAAACTGTTTGAAACCATCTAAATAATGATTGGTGGAAAATCTTGTCGAATTATAGCAAAAATTCCGCTGACGTGTTGTTAAAATAAATGTTTTGAACGTTAACAAATTCGAAATCAAACGATAAACATCAATTCATTTGAGTTGTGTCGTTACGTTTTGTCAAGAAAGTAAGATGATGTCAACGGAAATATTGAGCACTTTGCAATTATCAAGCATTGCGTTTGAGCAGGAATGACACCCACAGAATCAATTAAACATGGGCCTATTTTACTATTAAACTGTAAATGAAAGCAGATTCTATGGTATGGAAACGATTTTGTTCGCCTCTTCTTAAGAAAGCTACAGTTGTCAAGTTGGAGAAGAAGGTCATGCTGATTGTGTGGATGGACCATCTGGGGATATCATACTGGTCCGATGGAGAGAACAGTCATCGCAGCAGGATCAGACAGAACTCCTTCAGGCAGTCCAATCATCTTTTGGGTCGCTGACAGAGTCGTTGTTTGCAGAGATGTTTCGAAAATGGGTTACAAAACTCAGGAACGTGGAAACGATTTTGAAATAAACATTAACATTAATCATGTTAAGTCATGCAGTTGTTTCCGAAGTGCGCCACGATATTAATCATTGGTATTAACAATTGTATATCTTTCTTTTTGTTATTGTTATGATATCCTGGTTTTGCGTATATCTTGTGTGTTATTTACTAATCGACATTTGGATAATGTTTCGGGCAAATTATTTAAGTTTTAATGAAATTATTAACTTTGTCCATGAACATTTCGACTGAATGCCCCTCGTTTATAAGACAATACATGGTGGCCAAGAAGCAGAGTAAGGTCATTTCACAATACTGACGAACTGTATCGATGTATGAATCTTGTCACTGCATTTTCACCTAATTTGATGTGTTTCTTGTTAATGAATTGATTATTTTTAACAGTCCGCTTAATATGGAGGACATATCCTGCCAAATATGCACCATGCTTGATGACATACCAACTTCCAAATAGCACATTGCAACTTCCTTTGTTGCATCTTTCAACTATCTACATGGTAAAAATAATTAAGTTATGTGTCGCAGATTCTTCCTTTAAGCCTGCAACTGTCAGATTTTGTTTCCCCAAAGTCCATGGTATTTTAAAGTTGTATCTTACATGTCGTGAAACTTGTCTGTCATTTAATGCTGTGTCGCATGTTCCTTTCAAATGCCTGATACTCAAATATTGATCATATGTAATCAATGAATTAAGAAGCAAAATATATATATCTGATAAATTTATACAATTCATTCACGAATTAATACGGAAACATGTATATAATTTAAAATTTTAATTGTAAAATGATATGCTGGACCGTCCGGCCCAAACTAGTTCATAGATAGCGCGATTTACGTTATACTTGGACATCTTCGTAACGAAAATTTATCAAATTTAAATCTTTAAACATTCAAGGGTTTTTGGTAAGTCGTAACCAGTAGTGACTGCAGTTGCAATTGAATCAAAGTACACATACTTCAGGATGCAAATCTTAATAAATAAATTAATATGTATGCATAGCTTTGAATACGTAAACTGTTCAAACTGTTGTTTACTTAGTAAACAGGGATTTCTTTAATTACGAGAGGAGTTATCTGTGATTGCTTTCCCCCGTTTTCAGCGTCCACTTACCGAACTCCCTTAAGTTGTTTCAAGTAATATGAAATGCATTTGACTGAAATCCCCACACATCACCCCATTCTGCACTCGATAATGGTAAACATAACGTATTTCAAACAATATGATTAAATAATGATTAAGTTATACTTATATCAAGGCATAAGCATTGAAAAAACGTAATATAAGGGTAAACATGGCCACAATAAAATTATTAGTTATATAAAAACTATGTAAAGCTCACCACATAAATTAATGAATAAGGATGATGCAACAGTTATACATGCTTCGCTCGAAAAACAAAATCAAATAATCATGTCATTAGACACTAAAAATACCCTTATGTCAATAAAGTAGCCGCAACAATTATGTCAATAACGAGATATATGGGGATTTCGGTGAATTTCGGTAATTACAGGGATTTCGGTATTATACACAATGAATTGATATCTGCACGAAGAACGGCGCCACCAATAAAATATTTTTGGCAGGGCGGTCCTTGATGAAATTGTCCAACTTAAATTTCAAATTCTATCTCTATTTCCTTTCTTGTTTTTGGATGATTCGTATAAAGCTTAAAGTATTTTTTATTATGAAATCTTGAAAAGTTTAATAATAAAGGCCCAATGTTTCATATAAAACTAGGCTTTGAAAAATGGAACTAATGTCTTTTCATATGCGATGTAATGTTCTATGTCAATACAGTCGGGAGTAAACAAGCAATGTACAAGACGGCAGTATGTAGTAAACACTAAAGTTGTTTCAATGTACCAAAAGGCACTTCGAAGAAAGGAGGAAAGAGTACCTAATCTCTAGAAATAAGCAACTGGAAACAAGAATATGTTGTTTTATTACAATGTAGAAAGTTGAAAGTTATCACAAGAGAAGATGTAATGTGTAATTTGGAAGTTTGGATGTCATCAAATATGATGCATTTCTGGCAGGATATGTCCTCCATAGCTTGATGACTTATTGTATGTAATGATTTTTTTATTGACATGTTAGTAACAACAGTTACCTCATAAACCGTCGCGTTTGTTTAGAGAAAGTAACATTTTGCTAGTAATCCGACATAAAATGTACATCTGTGTCTGTTATGCTACCGCTATTTTTAAATGCATTGCGGTAACACAGTTAAAGCAACTGACTGTGATTTATAAGTAGTCATTGGACTTGTATTTTGTACTGGTACATTACTGATGGAATACTTTTCAAGTGTTATAGATCTCTACTGAAACATCACTTAATGAGTACTTTCCAAGTGTTATACAGATGCATCACTGATGGAATACTTTCCAATTGCTATACTGATACATCACTGATTGAGTACTTTCCAAGTGTTATACCGATACATCACTGATGGAGTACTTTCCAATTGTTATACTGACAAATCACTGATAGAGTACTTTCCAAGTGTTATACCGATGTATCACAGATGGAATACTTTTCAATTGTTATTCTGGTACAGCACAGATGGAAAGTTTCCAACTGTTATTCTGGTACATCACTGATGGAAAGTTTCCAATTGTTATACTGGTACTAACTGATGGTATACTTTCCAGTAAGCGATTGCCAGAAGTTTTTAGACCAAAAGGCGAAGGCGATGAAGCAGAATACAGGGGACACAAGAGGCCATGGTGAGCAAGTATCCTTTATGTTTTATTTCTAAATGGGTTTCTTAAGATACATGTGTGGAGCTCGTGTTTTTTATTTCCATAGTGTTATTTTTATTACACAATTGACATTCGAAACGCCCATTCCGATGCGATCTACATGTGTAAATCCATAGGTAATGGTAACTTTAATTAATATGTAAGCTTTGCAAAATTTACATCTGTAAAACGTTTTACTACGTTAAGCTTAAATTTAGAAAATAATAGATTTATTTTAACATCATAGAATGCACGATATTGAGCTCAAATGATGAACAAGAGTCATAAGTGAAGTGATACACGCATTTTGTTGAAACCACTGCAAGTATTCACAATATATTATACATTGTGATGTTTCCTGTCACCGGCAAGAATACAAATGATTAATCTATTGCCGGTACTATTTCCAGTAGTTAATGTACACATTTATTTATTGCTTATCATTTTTAGATTTGGATTTCTATTCCGAACCGACGCAGGTTGACTCTGGTAAGTAAAGTTTAAAAAGTTTATGTAACAATACATTATTCAGAAACGGTACATTTGTTACGATTTTGCTAGTGTGCGTTTGAGTATGTGCATTTTACTGCAAAATTTCCGCGAATTCGCCATAACTTGTTTCAAAACAGTAGGATCCGCCCATAATTATTGCACAATAACCCATACATTGTACTTGGTTTCCTTCTATGTCTTTGGAAAGCATTGTGTTAGAATAAAGTATTTAAAATCTCTACCAAGCAATATTCTCAATATTTTATTACATACAGTGTTAGATTGGCAAGCAGCAAAAATCGCCTACACTATTTCGGTTAGGGTGATGTTCTTTATAATGTTATACTAAGCTTACAATTTTCAGATGACGATGACGTACCACGGTGCTTATGGTACTATGGTAAGTACAGTTATAAACTTCAATGTATATTACTGGCTACTAATACATATTTTCATTAGGGCTTGTGAAAAATAAAACACTGTATGCAATAATTTGTCCGTACTTAAGTACATCGTAATTAAAAATCAAAATATATGCATGTATTTGCCTTACAAGCATACATGCGTGCATGGGTCGTGTTTTTCGTATGAATGGACAAACGATGTATTGTCCGAATTAGAAATTAGGCGAATATTTTTCGAAGTCGCCATGACTGGTCAGAACGCATCTTTTAATTCGTATTTTGTCACCAAACCTGTATTCGATTATCACCGTTGCCGTCCAAAAGTATTTTATACATCGCCGATGCATGGTTTCTTTGAGTGTTATGTTGGTACTTAAAACAAACTAATACTACTCAACGCAATCCTATGTAACGATGTAAGTCCAGTGTAAACTGTTGTGTCGTCACTGCTCATATTATTTACATATTTCCCCACACATTTATCGCGTTGTGTGTTCTGAATATCCATTAAACACTTTCCATCAGCTATATAGTATTCTGTTTTGTGTCACACAATAACTTTCGCCCATGATAAACTTAATGACTGATTTCCAGAACTATTTTCGAAACATAAGGCTCCGCCCTTTAATTATTTCAGAATAACCCATACATCGTAATTGGTTTGCTTCGTTTTATATGGAAAACAAGCCGTATGTCGTGTTAGAATCATGTTTTTAAAATCTCTTCCACGCAATATTCTTCATAAATTACATACTTTTATTACATATTATGTTACATTCGCAAGGAGCGAAAATCGCATTCACTATTTCGGTTAGGGTGATGTCATTTATACTGTTATACTTCGCTTGCAATTTTCAGATGACGATGACGAAACACTTTGTAAATACAGTTATAGACTTCAATGTATATTACTCGAAAATTAAGAAAGATGTGAATTTAATAATGTTTATAGAGCATACATATACGCCTAGTGTACTATACTAAAATGGATTCTGTGCTAAAATTATTAACAAGCTTTATACACGCATGTTGTTGAAATCACTGCCAAACAATATTTTCAACATTTCTGTCTTTGTGATACATTGATAAGCCATGAAAATCATGTTGACGCCATTTTTCCGGTAGGGTGATGTCATTTCTTGTAATATTAATTATTTCCGTAGTTTGCGACAGGGTTAAAAGCTTACCGGTAGGTAAGAGATGTGAATTAATTAAAAATATAGCACATTTTAAAAGCTGTTTCACATGGAAGCGCACTAGGGACACAATCTACATTTTAATTTAGTTTTTATCGAGTCAACAGATAAAGATAAGTAATCCTAATAAAGACTAAACAGTAATTATGAGGTACTATGTCATGAGTAATAAATTAAGCGTTGCTAGAGTTTTGAGTTCCTAAGTCGTTATTATGGGATATGTATATGTCCTTATTAAGGTACATACTGTCCGTGTTCATGTGTTCCTATAAGTCCTAATGAACGGAATATATGTCATAATTATGAATTAAATCTAAAATGTATCCCATTTTATTTTTCGTTTGTTTGAACTGCCACATTTATTATTTGTATACACGTAGAGTTAATCTACAGGTGTTATTACAATATAATTACGTTACCAAACTCTTTAGAAATTGGTCGGCTGCTTACTAACACTTAAGATTGAGGTGTTTGGTTTTATTATGATTTATTATTAGTAGTATTAGTATGTATATGATAGTCATTTTTGCAAATAATTATGCAAGTACAGCTCAGTATAACGGTCATATTAACACAATCATATTCACATTAACCTTCAGATTAAAATATGTGCATTTTTATTAATTCGAGCAATATTATTGCATTGATTTGTGTCTGTTCTGGTAACCAATAATATTATAAATTTGTCGTCGAAAAGAAAGTATTGGATAAGTGGTGTTTAATTATTCCACTCACTGTACTTGTAATGTTTATAACGAACAATTAATAGTTGTTTAATATGATCGCAAGATTTTGTTGTTGTTTTTTCTGTGCAAGATTTACTTGTTCAGCCGCCTTTCACATTAAGCCCGGTTATTCAAGTGTGGTTTTGATTGGTGTCGCTCAATACCGTTTGTTTTGTATATATATAGTATTATGTTCCACATTATAGAGCAGCAATGGATATGTTATTTGTATGATGCAATCGATTGCTGATAATATTATTTTAGACAAGTATAAACTTATTTTCTAAAATAATGTATTATATCTAAATCTCTTCTCGATCGGGACCCCCAGAAATCAGCGGGATGAAAAAAATCCGCGTTCTGCTAATACATATTTACATAAGTGCTTGTATTAGAAGATAATACTGTATCCAATAGTTCGTCCGTTCGTACGTACATCCTAACTAAGTTCAAATTATAAGAATGTATTTGCCTTACATGCATGCATGCGTGGATGGGTCGTTTTTTGTTCGTATGTATTCACGAACGATATATATTTACCGAATTAGGAATTAGGCGATTTCTTTTCAAAGTCTCCATGACTGGTGAGAACGTATCTTTCCATTCGTAGTTTGTCTCAAAACCTGTATCCGATGTTCA
This sequence comes from Congeria kusceri, assembly GCA_027627225.1. Classification (NCBI taxonomy): domain Eukaryota; kingdom Metazoa; phylum Mollusca; class Bivalvia; order Myida; family Dreissenidae; genus Congeria; species Congeria kusceri. Next base: position 30,423,130 of record CM051024.1, read on the forward strand.
ATATTGCTGTCCAACATAATTATAGACATCGCCGATGCATGGTTTCTTTAAGTGTTAGGTTTGTACTTAGAAACAAACTAACACGACACACCGCAATTCTATGTAACGATATGAGTCAAGTGAAAACTGGGTTGTGTCCTCACTGCTCATATTATTCAAAGATTACGCCACATGTTCATCGCGTTTTGTGTGCTGCATATCCATTAAACACTTTCCATGAGCTATTTACTATTCCGTTTTCTGTCACACGATAACTTTCGCCCGAATACTCCATGTTTAGTACTGATTTAAACAAACGCGCTGTAGAAACTTCCTATTGATCATGCCATCTTTTAAACGTGAGTGACCTAAATATAGATGAATATACGAAGTATTTGATAGTACGGCCATCTAATTCTGCAGTCTTATTTTGGAGACACGAACACATTTTGATACAAAAACTGGGAACACATTTTAAATGATAAAAATAATACCTCAGTGCTACTGACGGAGTTACAAGGTCACGTTGTAAATTAGCCTTAAAACTTTAACGTTTTTAGGTTACCTGGTTATTTGACTGATCTTACAGGGCATTTAACAGGAATATAAAAGTAATCTTCCATATATTCATCTGTTTTATTGTTTGGTATAATAAAATACATATCACACCCCATAGAGTGAGATTCAATGTATTGTCAATCGACGCAATGTTAATGTGAATCTCGGCTTACGCCTTGGTTGACATTACAATTCTCGGCATGACAATACTTTGTATCACTCACTAAGAGTGTTATATTTTTATACTGCTCAATTCTTTCAGATTTCGAATACAAACTAACGCCGTTTTTACCTTCGTAAATAAAAGAAAAACATGTCTATGTATAATACTCATAAATTCCGAATTGGGTAAATTTAATTTAACATACGTGAAATAAAATATGCTAGAATATTTACTTTGCTAAACTTATTAACCAACGTTCAATGTAACGCGAAACACACATTATTTAAACCACTGCCAATCAATATTTCAAGGATTTTCTTACACTGTTACGTCGCCAAGAATTGAGAATAGCCGTTACTATGACCGTCTCCGTTTCCGTTAGGGTAATTTCGTAAAATAACTTTAATTTTGTCGCCCAGTTTGCTACAGTGTTACCCGCTAACCGGTAGATAACAGAAGTGAGTCGATACAAATGGCGTTTTATGTTGTATAACGCATGTTGTTGAAATCACTGCCACTATTCTAAGCATTAATTTCATTTGGATACATACTGGGCAAGCATACAAATATGCGCCTATACAGCCACCACTATTTTCCAGAGGAAAAGTTCTTTACAAAGGAACGTCAATTTCGAGATCAGCTTTTTCTGTAATTTAAGATTGCATGCTATGCATGTTTCTTGTTTGCATTATGTAATATCTACATTGTATTTATTATTTGACAATTTCAGAAGAAGAGGATTATTTGTGAATAAGTAAAGTTTAATTACGATAAATGATGATCCTAAATAAAGAAATGTGTAAATGTAATACAACTTATATGTAATACTATACACTAGACAATACATTGTGCTAACATTATGAGCACGGTGCATATTTTATGCAGCTCATAATTTCTGCCTAGCAATATTATCTAGATTTTATAACAGTGTAGTCCTTTAGCAAGCAGGGAAAATCGCCAGCCCTAACGAGCTTTAGAAACTACCTATCTATCACGCAATCTTGTAAACTTGAAACGTCTAAACAAACTTAACGGTCATGTCTGTGGAAGGTAACGGTCAAATTCTGCGAAGTATTAGAAAGTGCGGAAGCCTTATTATGCAGTTATTTGGTGTAGGAAACCGAAATTGTTTAAAATTGAAACGGGATCACCTTTTAAATGATGCAAATAATCCGTCAGAGCAACTGAATGAGATACGAGGTCACGTGGTAAATTAGCCTCAACACTTTTAAATTATTAGGTTATCTTGTTATTAGGCTGATCCTAAAGGGCATTTAACAGGAAACATGAGTTATCTTGCCTATGTTCCCTTGTTTGTATTGTTCGGTATAATAAAATATATATCACACCCCATAGAGTGTGATATAACGTATTGTCAATCCTCGAAATGTTAATGTCAATCTCGGCTTACGCCTCGGTTTACATAACCATTCTCGAGTTGACAAAGTTAGACAATTCTATGTATAGTACACATACATTTCGAATGGTGTAAATTTAACTTAACATACATGTAATCAAATATACCAGAATATCTATTCTAAACATATGAACCAATTTCCCATGTAACGTAAAACGCATAGTGTTGAAACCATTGCCAATCAATATTTCTAGGATTTTATTACACTTTTACATCGCTAAGCAGTGAGAATCGCCGTTTTATGACCGTCTCTATTTCATTAACTTTGTTGCCCAGGTTGCGACAGTGTTACATGCTAACCGGTAGAGAACTAATGTGAGTCGATATGAATGGCTTTACATACAATGACATGCATGATGTATAACGCATATTGTTAAAATCACTGCCACCATTCTAAAGATTGTTTACATTTGGATACATCCTGTCATCGGCATGCACACAAATATGCCCATCTATAGCAACCACTATTTTTAGAATGGCGTATTTAAATACTGCTTAACATTGTACGATTTCGATTCTAAAGGAATGCCGTCGCGCTTTTAGAAGTTGTGTTAAAAGCAAAGGTATAACTCTGACGGATTAAGACATGTGTTAAGCAAACATACATATAACATTCATACGCATGTAATACAACATACTAGAACTGTTTTGTGCTAATTATTAACAAGCTTCATATGTGTAGTGATACAAACATATTGTTGAAATCACTGCGAAACAAAATAATCTGAATGAAATGAATGAATGGAATGAATGAAATGGAATGAATGAAATGGAATGAATGAAATGGAATGGAATGAAAAGGAGTGGAGTGGAGTGGAGCGGAGCGGAGCGGAGCGGAGCGGAGCGGAGTGGAAATGAAATGGAATGGAATGGAATGGAATGAATGAATGAATGAATGAATGAATGAATGAATGAATGAATGAATGAATGAATGAATGAATGAATGAATTAATCAATAAATAAATAAATAAATAAATAAATATTATATATATATATATATATTTCATACAGTATTATCTTTTAATACAAGCACTTATATAAATTTGTATTAGTAGCACATAGATTTATATGTTATTGAAATACTGACACTATTCTAACGATTTTTTTCTGCCAAGCAGTGAGAATCGCCGTTTCTATGACCGCCTCTATTTCTTTAATGGTGATCTCGTTTACAATAACATTAATTGTTTCGCACTGTTTGCGACAGTGGTACACGCTAACCGGTAGGTTACATACATGTGTCCATTAATTTTTTTACATAAAATGTAATAGAAATCCTTGTTTCAAGACCATATATTTCTGTACTTGAAATGCATAATTTAATTATTCTTATTTGCATACTGTAATATTTAGTTTATGCTAGTATCTAACACTTAAGTGCCAATAATAAAATCGCGGAGACGCTGAGGTAAGTAAAGAAAAAAAGTAATGAATTATCTTCAATTATTAAGAAATGTGTACAGTATTACGGATATGTTATCTTGTGCTAAATGAACACAAGTGACTCGAAAACACGTATCTACATTCCATACCGGGGATTTTTCCACAACAAGTATTTTATTATAAAATGTATAATTAAATATGTGTTTTTGTAACATTACATTATACAGAAACCGTATGTTTGTTACGAGTGCGCGTTTAAGCACGTGCATTTTAGTGTAAAATCTCCGCAATTTCTTTAAAACTATTTTCGAAACATTAGTCTCCGCCATAATTATTGCAAAATAACCCGTACATTGTATTTGCTTTGCTCCCTTGCCTATTGAAAACATGCCGCATGTCGTGTTAGAATCATGTTTTTAAATCTCTTCCACCCAATATTCTTTTTGTGTCACAAGATTACTTGCGCCCTTATACACCACGTGTATTGCTGATTTAACCTAACGCGCTTTCGAAGCTTCCCATCGATAACGCCATCTTTTAAACTTGACACGTCTAAATATAGCTGAACATACCCAACGGTCATGTATGTAGAAGGTTACGGTCAAATTCTGCGAAGTATTCGATAGTATGGACGTTTGGCACTGCAGTTTTATTATGGAAGAACCAAAATTGTTTTATTTTGAAAACAGGAACACATTTTAAATAATAAAAATAATCCGTCAGAGCTACTCACAGAATTAAGTAGCCTTAAACATTTTATGTTATTAGGTTGCCTGGTTATTAGGCTGATCTTAAAGGGCATTTGACAAGAAAATTATCTTGCCTGTGTTCACTGGTTTTTATTGTTCGGTATAATAAAATGTATATCAAACCCCACAGATGGGATTCAATCGCAATTAAATGCATCAAATGCGTTAAAATTATACAAACGAAATTCTTCCAGATAAGGAAGGAGTTTACTTGTAATGGCAGTGGTTACTGTTTTTTTTTATCGCTTACATTCAGTAAATAATCCGTCAGTATATAAATCGGAATTTCCGAGAGGTTTGCATGTTCAACTTGCAAGTTTGTTATCTGAGGTTTCAACCACGGTTTTTTGTTATGCTTTTTTCGTTATTATTCTTGATCCTTTTAGTTCAGGTGTTTATTTGTCATGTGAAGGCAGTTTATGGCATATTTCAAAAACAATTACAACAATCTGTGAACATGTCCCTTTTAAAGTTGTAGATGATTCGTGTTTGCATAATATAATATGTTTTATTTTACATTTTCAGTGCTATGTCCTTGTATAGGTAAGTAAAGTTTTAAATACATAAATGATGCTTATAAATTAACACTATTGAAATTCAATATATCATACACGTGATAAGTACTCTAGAACGTAGAGGGTACTAAATTATAAATAATAAATAGGAACATGTTTTTTTAAGAGAAGCTGTTTCTGTAGTTAAAATTTGCAATGAGTCATGTCTTATGTGTACTAGATAGCAGTGTCGCTTATAATGGAAGCTATATGAAGCGATATCAATACAGACCACATTTGTTGCGTATTTACACAGGCTGTTTCATATGCTAGCGTTCTAAGGACACAGTTTATATAATTTTGTATATAATGCACTCAAAAAGAGGATAATATAAATGCCATACGAAGTACTCTTAGGAACATTACCATCTATAAAAGGGAAATTAACAGTATCAAAATTGAAATTATCAGGTTTCTCATACATACTAGTTTGCGCTTTATTGTTACTAATATACGTAAATCTAGAAATGCAGCGTCAGTACTCGAAGGACACGATTTATTTATTGTATTTGGGAACAATCTGTTTATATTTTCATAACGAATCGGATTATCAATATTTAACACGTTATCATTATATTAACTAGTTTTATTAAATCTTTGAATTAAATTTAAATGCATTTCTCTAGACTAACTAAGCATAAAATCTCTTTCATACTAGAATCTGCTATAAGGATGTCAATATACATTTTGGTATTGAATGTGTCTTTGGAGCGACATTATGTGACCCGCCTTTATAGAAGAGCCAACCGTTGTTTTATAATGATCATACGTGATGTTTTGATTTCTCCGTCAGATTTACTTACCCAGTCCTCATGTACGTCAAACTAGTTGTTTAAGCGTGAGCGTTTGCTTTGTTTCGCCCAATTCCATTTAATTAGTGCATGGTTATATCTTCCGCATCTTTAAGCAGCAACGTATAATACTGTTATTTTTATGATACTATCTTTTGTTGTTGATTTTATCTTAACCTAGTAGCCAGCATGTAATACTTACTTCAAATTATTGTATGTATTATTTCTTACTCTTTTCTGAATTATAACCATAGATTTCAACGGAATAATATAATAATAAAGTACGCATGCAAGTAAGTAAATAAATGTACACATGCATGCATTAGGTGATAATGTTGCATTCAGTATTTCGACTATTCAATCGTTCGTTCATGCATTCTAATTATAATCATGTTATATTCATGTATCCTTAAGTACATGCATGCGTGCATGCATGGGTCGATTTGTTCGTCCGTATGTCCGTCCATACTGATGAACTGATGGCCATTGATAGTAAGGAGATAATAATACATGACATATGCACGTTTTGCTACTACCTTCAGGAGGTAATTGTACGATCGGACGCATGTATACCTAATTATTAATACCTAATTATGTAATACTGTTACAAAAACATATATACGGAATATCCTATTCAAGCCCGTGATTGCGTAGTTTCGTAAAATCTGCGTAATTATACAAATATAGACGATATGTATAAATTAAGAAAAGTATATTGTTATTTACATTGCAGAGGCATTTCATTAGGGAAGGGTATGCATCCATAATCGTATTAACGCAATGTCGCATCATCGGCGTTGTAATATCGTTTTTTTTATTATGCAAATCATACATCGACCTGGGCCCCGTTGCTCAAAACATTAACGGACAATTAAGCTAACAGCCATTAACTTTCAGATGAGGTTTTTGATGTAAATTAAATAATAAATTTAAAAATTTGCATTTATTTTAAACAAACTGATATGCTCAAATAATTGTCAAATGCTTCATAAGCGAGATGCTTGTAATATTAGTGTTATTTACATCTAAAGTTAACAGGCTGTTAGCTTAACTGGTCGTTAAAGTTTTGAGCAACTGGGCCCTGTTGTTTTTATATGATCTAAGATGTATTTTACTGTTAAATGTTACTATTTTTTGTATACATTTGTATAAATTTCTTGTTAATGTTTGATTAAATATTTGTATAATTAATATAGATGAACATTTCGTTTTTTGTTCACTTAAATTGCTGGATAGGATTCTACCAAGCAAGGTATTCATGTGTTATTATTATACGAAGCCATTACGCTAGCATGTAATATGTACAGCTTATGTTTTTTTAGGTAAACATTCCTTTTCTTAGATGTGACCACAGAAAATCTTCACGTAACATCGAACGTAGCTTGAAAATGGATTTGATTTCAATGTTTATATCGTTCTGTGTATATTTGCTAGATGCATGTAAATTGTCGAATTTATTGTGAATTTATATCACAGTATGATGAATTGTTTAACAAACAAAATAAGAAAAAAATGCATTTTGGGATTTATATTAAGATGTTATTATTTCTAAGACAAGTTATGCCCAGTCAAAGCAAAGGGCTTAGATACTGTATAGAATTATTTATGATGTGGATTTAGTGTAAACTGAAGTCTTACTAACAAAGCATCTCTTATTTTATACCTAAGCAGTAATAATGTTTGGTGCTTGTTGGCTATACCGGCCGAATATCGGGCAATATCGACAACTTAAGACGTGAAAAATAAATGTGTTTCTGTGTTGATATTACCCCGTAAGTAAACCCGCAACGTAGTGTGTAGCCGTTATTACTTGAAACTACTAACGAATGGAACAAATCGTTGTCGACTAAGTCAATTTATACAACAGTTTGTCTGTTCACTGTCAAGCTGGTAATATCGACACACATTCGGGTAATATCGACACCTTCCATAATCCCAGATAAACAAGCATATTTATACTATTACTTTGCGTTTTTTGTCACTTAAAAGTAATTAAGAGTTTATCTAATGTATATTTATATTAAACTTATTTCTTATCTTATGTGCGCATCCGTCTAAAACTGAGACATACATTTATCGTCTTTGCATTGTTCCAATTATTGTATCGACCCGCAAACTTCAATTAAGACTAAGAAGTAAGAATAAAACATTTGTGTATCAGCTAGATATTTTGAAGATGTCAACAAATGATATTTTTGTTAATACCTATCAACTTGTCAAATGCAAAGATGCGCCTGAATTAAAACTTGAATGATAATTTCTCGCTAGCGCGTTTTTGAACGGGAACGTGTACAAAAAGAAAGCCATAACTTATACACGACAGTTAATGCACTATTTTACAGACGAATTCTGCCCCAACTTGTCAATACAAATCTATCCGAAGGATTCAAATTAATTTTCTCCCTCACTGCGTTCGTCCAAAAATAAATGAATTATTTAAGAAATAATTGACGGGTAACTGTTGGTTATTGCGGTAATAACCAACTGTTTGGAGTTCCGATGCGTAGGAATTAAACCACGAGGACGGTAGCCCGAGTGGTTTTATAACAAGCATTGGAACGACAGACCGTTACTTATTACCGCAATAACCAATTGTTACCCGTTAATTATTTCGATTCTAACATGATCTTATATAAAATTCGTATTTTTGAAGGTTATGAATCAAAACTATATTTATCTATACTCCGTCCATTTTCCGAGAAGAGAAATTACACATGGGTTGCAGTGACGTCAACAAATCATAACAATTCAAAATGACGTCAGCTTTATTGATAAACATTGAGCGAATGACGTCATACTTATCGATATAATACAGTGAACATATGATGCTAAAAAGCGCAAATTAAAAGCATATTAACAAAACGTAACCGTTTTGTGAACTTAAGTATAGCATTTATAGTACAATTGTGGTTTTATTGAACTACATAATGCAGAAAATGATTTGTTTGTCACAATTTGCTATCGCGCGTTAAAGCACGTGCATTTTACGGAAGAATCTATTCAAATTTCCGGACTTATTTTCAAAACATTATTTGTTGCAGAATAACCCACAGTTATTACCTTCTTTATATACGCATCACTAGCCGCGTGCCGTGGTAGAATTCCTTACTCACAACATGTACAGCACCTGTACAACCATAAAAGACAAACTGATAGTTCTTAATGAGGGGGCCGCTTTTCTTATATTTGTAAGTAACACCGTTTTACTGTACGCTTAAATACTACATTAGTATATAGACAGTCTGCATATCGTTTACGCATATAAGCTAGCTTGCTACGCACAAAAAGAGTAACAAAACAACTCATTTGTCTATATTAATTACGCCCATCTTGCTACAAAGTACATTCACGCGCGCACTTCAGTGACGTAAATAAATAACAAAACAATATGACGCCGTCTTCATTCATAATAAATGAGCGAATGACGTCAGATTCATTGCTACAAATCTAACAACCGATATGACATCATTTTTTGGATGCTGGAGCATGCCAACAAAGACAAATACATTTTAAATTTCAATAATATGTATGGTTTGTGTATTTGTTATTATAAAATGTATCATTAAATATGTGTTTTTGTAACATTATATTATACAGAAACCGTATGTTTGTAACTATTTTGCGAGTGCGCGTTTAATCACGTGCATTTTATTGTAATATCCCCGCGATTTCTAAAGAACTATTTTCGAAACATTATTATCCGCCCATAATTATTGAAAAATGGCCCATACATTGTACTTGGTTTGCTTCTTTGCGTTAGATACCAGTAATTCCAATTCCCATAGGGTCCCATTATAAAACGGCAAACTTACCAAGCTGTTTCTAGCATTTCCTTTATTTCAGGTTGTGAAAGCCTGTTTTCAATGTAAACATCAATCTGTCTTCTTTCAAATTTTGCAATAAAACAGGCATGTTACTTCTAAGAAAATGCATCTCACTTGAATGCAGGCACCGGTAGAAAACAGGGTTTCGGCAGTCATATTTCGACAAAAGCCCCATACCACAGTAAACACACCCAAAAGATCACCTTTCAAGTTAGCCTCCAATAAATGCACCAAAATGTTGCAGACACGCATAGGATATTAGAAATAACTACAAAAGGTATGGCTGAGATTTCTAAATGGCTTTTATGCCAGGAGACATGAGGAACTCTTTAGTAATAGGCACTACTTTTGGAAGGACCACGCAGTGATACACAATGATTTACTGGTATCTAACCTTTGTCTATGTAAAATATGCCGCATATCGTGTTAGAATCAAGTTTTTTAAATCTCTTCCATGCAATATTCTTCATATGTACTTGCATATTATGCAATACATTCGTAGTTTGTTTTAAAATCTGTATCTGTTTATCAATATTGTCGTCCAAAATAATTTTAGACATCGCCGATGCATGGTTTCTTTGAATGTTAAGTAGGTACTTAAAACAAACTAATGCGCCCCAACGCAATCCCATGTTACGATGTGAATCAAGTGAAAACTTTTTTGTGTCGTCACTGTTTACATGTATATTATTTACAGATTACACCACACGTTTATCGCGTTTTGTGTTCGAATATCAAATAAACGCTTTCCAGCAGCTATAAACAATTACTTTTTTGTGTCACACGATAACTTTCGCCCGAATACGCCAGGTTTATTACTGCATTAACCTAACGCGCTGTATAAACTTCCTATCGATAACGCCATCTTTTAAATATAGCTGAACATACTCAACGGTCATGCCTGTAGAAGGTTACGGTTAATTCTGCGAAGTATTCGATAGTATGGACGTCTGGCACTGCAGTTTTATTATGGAGGAACCAAAATTGTTTTATTGTGAAAACAGGAACACATTTTAAATGATGAAAATAATCCCTCAGAGCTACTCACAGAATTAAGAGGTAAATTAGCCTTAAACATGTATGTTATAAGGTTACTTGGTTATTAGGCTGACCTTAAAGGGCATTTGACAAGAAAATTATCTTGCCTGTGTTCACTTTTTTTATTGTTCGGTATAATAAAAGTTATATCACACCCCACCTTGTGGGATTCAATTGCAATTAGTTGCATTAAATGCGTTAAAATTATAAAAAAGAATTCCTTCTAGATAAGGAAGGAGCTTACTTGTGATGGCAGTGGTTACTGTTTTTATCACTTACATTCAGTAAATAACCCAACAGTATATAAATCGGAATCGCCGAGAGGTTTGCATGTTCAACTTGAAAGTTTTATTTTCTGAGTTTTAAACCACGGTTATTGTTTAGCTTTTTTCGTTATTATACTTGATCATTTCAGTTCAGATGTTTATTTGTCATGTTCATACGGTTTATGGCATATTTTAAAAACAATTACAAAAATCTGTGAACATGTCCCTTTTAGAGTTGCACATGATTCTTATTTGCATAATATAATATTTGTTATTTTACATTTTTCCGGGCGGATGGGAGCTCGAGGGATTAGGGCATGTAAGTAAAGTTTTAAATAAATAAATGATGCTTATAAATTTGAAATTCAATATATCATACACGTGATAAGTACCCTAGAACGTATAGGGTACTAAATTATAAATAATAAATAGGAACATGTTTTCCAAGAGAAGCTGTTTCTGTAGTTAAATTTGCAAACAGTCATGTCTTATGTGTACTAGCTAGAAGTGTCTCTAATAATGAAAGCGATATCAATACAGACCACATTTCATATGCTAGCGTTCTAATGACACAGTTTATATAATTTTGTATATAATTCAATCAATAATATGATAATATAAATGCCATACGAAGTATTGTAGGAATATTACCATCTATACAAGGGAAATTAACAGTATCATAATTGAAATTATCAGGTTTGTCATACAGACTAGTTTGCGCTTCATTGTTACTAATATACGTTAATCTAGAATTGCAGCATCAGAACTAGAAGAACACGATTTATTTATTGTAAACTCTTTGGGGTAAATCTTTTTTTTTTTCAAAAAAAAACATCGGATTATTAAAATTTAACACGTTATGAATATATCAACTAGTTTTATTAAAGCTTTGAATTTAATTTAAATGCCTTTCTTTAGACAAACTAAGCATAAACTCTCTTTCATAGCAAAATATGCTATAAGGATGTCAAGATAAATTTTGGTATTAAAAGTGTCTTTGGAGCGACAGTATGTGACGAGCCTTTGTGAATTGTTCATCTTACTGTACCGATGCTTTTTATGAAGAAGAACCAACAGTTGTTTTATAATGATCATAAGGGAAGTTTTGATTTCTTCCGTAAGATTTACTTACTCAGTCGTCATGTACATCAAACTACTTGTTTAGGTGTGAGAGTTTTATTTATTTCGTTCAATTCCTTTAAATTTGTGTATGGTAATATATTCCGCGTTGTTAAGCAGCAATGTATAATAATGTTATTTTTATGATACTATCTGTTGTTGGTGATTTTATCTGAAATTAGTAGCCTCATGTAATAATTACTTCAAATTATTGTATCTATTATTTATTACTCTTTTCTGAATTATCACCCAATATTTCAACGGAATAATCAAATAATAAAGTACGGAAGTAGCTAATAAATGTACATATGCATGCATTAGGTGATAATGTTGTACTCAGTATTTCGACTATTCAACCGAAAGTTCATGCATTCTAATTACAATCATATCATATTTATGTATCCTTCTGTACATGCATGTGTGCATGCATGGGTCTATTTGTTCGTCCGTATGTCCGTCCATACTGATGAACTGATGGCCATTCATAGTAAGAAGATAATAAAACATAACATTTGCACGTTTTGCTACTATCGTCCTACAGTGAGGTACGAACGGACGCGTTTAATAGCAATATAAGGACCCATATATATATCGCACATGATTATATTTTGCACAATCTAATATTATTTCATTTCTACTAGCTAGAGTTGTCGTTACAAGTGCCTATTGCCCGTACCAATTCCAAGGCGTTATAAGTTGCGTAAATGCACGGATAATGGTCACTGTGTATGTTTTGTAAAATCTGCGTAAGGATACAAATATATACGATATGCATACATTAAGAAAAGTATATTGTTGTTTTAACATAACAAAATGTACTAGAACATTAATTTTGTTAAAATTATGAAAAAGCTTTGTATGTGACGTGATGTTGTTGTAATCACTTCCACTCTATATTCTCAATATTCTCACATATTTTACATTGTGATATATCCTAACATTGGTAAGCAGGCAAACAAGTATGCGCATATACTGAAGCCACTATATCTAGTAGGAAATGTTGTTTACAATGATATATTTGTTTACTGCTAAATATTCTTAGATTTGAAAGATGTAAAGGTGTAAATACATGTAATACAATATTCTAGGATGGTTTTGTGCTAAACAAGTTTTACAAGCTTCATATGTGTCGGGAAGTTGAAATCACTGCCAAACAACATTCTCATGATAAGTATGTTACATTCTGATACATTAGCAAGCAGAAATCATCGGCGTAACTACTAAAACAATTATTTCCCCGTAGGGATGTATTATTTGCTATATCAGTGTGTCACTCTAATATAACATATTTCTAATGCAATACATATGACAATACACAATGGTTAATTTTAAAATCACTGCTAAGAAATATTCTCGGGGTTTATATTACATTATGTCACTATGGCCGCCATATTGCGTCCGGCAGGGTGGTGCCATTTGCGATAACAAAAGTGTGTCATTTCAATATGACATATATCTAATGCAATGCATATGACAATACATAATGGTAAATTTTAAAACCACTGCTACGAAATATTCTCGGGGTTTTATATTACATTATGTCACTATTGCCGCCAACAGGGACACGACCTACATTATTTTGTATCTAATCAACTCATTAAGATACGTATTCCAAACATAAATTAAGAAGCAACTATGAGGAACTATGTCATACATATTAAATAAAGCGTTACTAAGCGTTTTGAGTTTTTATGTTGTTTTTTTATAACGAGATAATATGTAATAATAATAAGGATTTGTATGTTGTATAACGCATCTTGTTCAAATCACTGCCACTATTCTAAAGGTTCTTTATTCATTGAAATTCACCCTGTCATGTTCAAGCATACACATCTGGGCCTCTATAGCCAGCACTTTTTTCAAAAGGAAAAGTTCTTTACAATGGCATATTTAAATACTGCTTATCAGTTTAAGATTTTGATTCCAAAGAAATGCCGTCGCACTTTCGTAAGTCAAGTTAAAAATCAAGGAATTACTGTAATGAATTAAGAAAGGTGTTAAGGAAACATTCATTTCATATGCATACACATGTAATACAACATACTAGAACTTTTTGTGCTCATAATTAACAAGCTTCATATGTCTCGTGATACAAGCATGTTGTGGAAACCACTGTCAAACAACATTCTCATGATAAGTATGTTACACTTTGATACATTAGAAAGCAGAAATAATCTGCGTAACTACTACATCCATTATTTCCCCGTAGAGTGGAATTATTTGCTATAACAAAAGTGTGTCATTTCAATAAACATATATCTAATACAATACACGTGAGAATACATCATGCTTATTTTTAAAATCCCTGCCACGCAATATTCTCGGGATTTTATATTGCATTATGTCGCTATTGCCGCCATTATTTCCGGAATCATTTTCGATAACATTGATTGTGTCGCCCAGTTAGCAGTTGTTGACAGTGTTACATTTAGGCTTTGGGGTTACAGATGGAAGTCCTTATGGTTAATTAGCAATAAACAGAAAATTAATAGACATGCTCCGCAACCCGTAGGTGAGCAAGCAAGCTTTCTACTTTGCTTCTAAACGGGTTTCAAAAGATACGTGTATATAGCCCGTGTGTCCTATTTACATGTACATGTAATATTTGAGACATATATAAAAATAGGCATACATTAAGAATTGTATATATTTATTTAACATTATATAATGTACTAGATCAATCATTGTTCTAAAATGATGAACAAGCTACATATGTGACTAGATGAACGCATGTTGGTGAAGTCACTGCCAATATTTTCAAGAGTTTAACGGTGTGATACATCCTGTCATCGGCAAGATATAATAAGTATAATATGGGAAATAATTATATCGATGTTTGAATATTGTCACTGCATTTTCAAGACGATGTACTTCTTATTCATGGATTTAAATATACTTTGTTTTATAATAGCAATAGCAATAATATGTACAAGTTTTGACCCAAGCGACACGTAATTGAAAAATGTAACTAATAGTTTCGGCAGAAAGAATCATACGGGTCATTGTATACACACCGCTGTTATACATTGTTGTTACCTTGGCATGTAGGGAAAATAGCCACCACTAATTTCGGTAGGTTGATGTCGTTTATAATGTTATATTTACGATTACGGACCAATGCATGATAGAAGTCTAAAGTTTATTTAAAGTCAATATATAAAAAATTACTAAGACGTAAATCTTATATATAACAAACATGTTCACGTAGTACAATATACAATAACGGTTTTGTGCTAAAATTATTAATACGCTTCATACACCCATGAAATTACTGCCATACAATATTGTTAAGATTTCTGTCTTTGTGATACATTGTCAAGCTGAGAAAATATCAGGGCCACTATTGACGCCATTAATTTACGATAACATTTATTTTGTCGCCCAGTTTACGACAGTATTAAAAGCTGACCGGTAAGTAACAGACGTGAATCGATATGAATAGCTAACAACAAATATTAATCTGTCTTGCAAGACCATTAGCATCTGTAAAAGTTGCAATGATTAATGTCTAAGTAGTGTCTTTACTAATGGAAGTCATTATGAAGAGCTAGGAATACCTCATTTTTACACGCTGTTTCACATGGAAGCGTGCTAGGGACACAATCTACATTATTCTAATTGACACATAAAGATACATGAACCTTATAGAGACTAAGAAGTAGATGTTATTATAAGGTACTATGTCATACTTATTAAATTAAACGCTACTAGAGTTTTGAGTTTCTGCGTCTTTATTGAGAGAGTATTTGTCCTTGTTAACAAAATACTGTCCTTTTTCTGAGTTAGTTTTCTTATTAGTAAAGTAAAGAGTTATTTGTTTAAGTGTCACCCGTCGCGATTAAGGGCCAGGCAGTTTTGACTTATGAGACACCTTTACTGATGAACATCGTTACTCTCGATTCCTACACTTTATGCCGGGCCTTTGGCAGTGAAGCAATCGACACTCTTCGATTAAACTAGCTGCTGGGTAGGCTGCTGGGAAGGCAACCTGCCATATCAAAACAAGCCCTGTATATTTACATGCATAGGCATTTTATTAGGGAAGGGGTGTGTATTCATAATCGTATGAACGCAATGCCGCATCACCGGCGTTGTAATATCGGTGTTTTTTTTAATGCAAAAATATTTCGATCTGTTATTCTTTTTTACATGATCTAAGATATCTTATACTGTTAAATGTTACTCTTTTTTGTATAAATGTATTGTTAACGTTTAATTACATGTTTTTATAATTAATATATTCGAACATTTCGTTTCAGTTTTACTTCTACAATAATCAATTTGACATTTTGTACCCACTCAAATGCTGAATAGGATTCTACAAAGCAATGTCTACATGTGTTATTATTAAACGAAGCCATTTCGCTAGCATGTAATATGTACATGTTATGGTTTTTTAAGTAAACATTACTTTTCTCAGCAGCGACCACAGAAAATCTTCATGACGTAACATCGAATGTAGCTTGAAAATGGATTTGATTTCATATTGATGAAGCTAATAAGCTAACTTGCTGTGCACAAAAAAGTAACAAAACTAATCCCTAAATGAACTACAAACACTTATAAACGCATTAACACAGCATAGTAATTATGTGCAATTCTTAAAATAATTAATGTAGAGTGCAATGTGACTATCCCAGGAAAAACCAGAGATAAACCATTTTGATTTAAATTTGGGAAAATACTCTGGAAACCTGTGCCCGTTTGTCAAATGTCACATTGAAGAGTGTCAGGCCTCACCCATAATAACAATAACAATCATCAGGGATACATCTTATATGTCGGCAAATCTAGCTACTTTGCAATATAACAAATATATTATTTGTATACGTTATCAATGAAATAATAACGTAAATTAATATAAGAGAAATCTGACGTATAAAACACCGTTCTGAACATAAACAAGAACAACAACTGAAATGAAAAAACAAGTACAGCACCTATGCAACCATAAAAGACAAACACATAGTTCTTTAGCAGGGGGCCCGTTTTTCTCAAACAAACAAAGAAGAAAGTAAAATGTAATAAAGTAATATAAAATAATAAAAATAATATTCTTTAACTTTAAAAGAAACTAACCTGTTTTATTTTATCGCACGTGTTAGGACGCATGATATCTGCATTTGTCTTTCTTAACTAACAGAATATGTAGTACCTAAAATAATGCTTCTGCTATTCGCTGATTTGGACATAAGGCGAAAATAAAACTAGTTTTGGTTTCACATATCACTGAATTTAACTTCTAAAATATCACTCTTTTCTATAATATAAGGATGATGTCGTGCCACACAAAAACGTATTTACGTTGCATGTAGAACATTCTTATACAAAAAAAGATCATTCGAAAAACACATGTATTTGATATCTACTGCGGCAATATAATACTCTAACCAAGACACCGGACATAGCTTACTTCCTGATTCATCCAACAATATCAATACGCAATTTAAATAATACACTGCGACACTTTCTACTGACAAAACTAAACTGAAAGCATATTAAATTCGAAACAAAACCTATCGTTTCAAAATATATAAAAGCGTACAATTCAAGAATACACATAAAACATGTAAATCTCATTGTGTTGCTTTTTAACAAATACCTAATGAAATCGACAGTCTAATTTAACATTACTGGATAAATTTTTGTTTCATAGAAACAGGCTTAAACAAAAATGATTTTGTATCTTGCAAAAATTCCATTCATAAGCTTATTCCCATCCTGAAAATTAAAAGTAACACATTATACATCCAACGATGTTGTAAAGGCGTAGTGACATTCATTCACGACCGCAGTTGACACATGTTTGTGCATCATGAAACACAAAAATCTCACATCTTGAGACAACCGTGTATTACTTAATTCATATAAAATATATATACAGATCCCTTGGATCTTTACATTAGATACACCACATCCACACATTCATACACAAAAATATCACATCTCGAGACAACCGTGTATGACATAATTCACATCAACATCTCAACACAGATCCCGTGAATCTTAACATTATAAACACCACATTCATACATTGATACACAAACATCTCACATCTCGAGACAACCGGGTATCACATAATTCACATCAACGTCCCAACACAGATCCCGCGGATCTTAACTATATATATAACAAATCCAGACGCTGATACACAAAAATTGATACACACACATCTGATATCTCGAGACAATCGTGTGTCACATAATTCGCATCAACATCTCAACACAGATCCCGTGGATCTTTTCTTTATATACACCAAATCAATACATTGCTACACACATATCTCTAATCTCGAGACAACCGTGTATCACATAATTCACATCAACATCTCAACACAGATCATGTTGATCTTTACTATATATACAACACATCCAGACGTTGATACACAACATTCTCATATTTCGAGACAACTGTATATGACATTATTCACAACAATATCTCAACACAGATCCAGTGGATCATAAATATATATACAACATATCCAAAATTTTTACATCTCGAGACAACCGTGTTTGACATAATTCACATCAGCATCTCTACACATATTACGTGGATCTTTTCTGTATGTTCAACACATCCAGATATCACAGCACAGATCCCGTGGATCTTAACTTCATATACACCAAATCAATACATTGCTACACAAACATCTCACATCTCGAGACAACCGTGTATCACATAATTCACATCAACATCTCAACACAGACCATGTTGATCTTTACTATATATACAACACATCCAGACGTTGATACACAGAAATATCACATCTCGATAAAACAAGGTATCACATAATTCACATCAACATCTCAACACTCATCCCGTTGATCTGTACTATATATTCAACACATCCAGACATTTATACACAAAATCTCAAAGGTCGAAAAAACCGTGTATCACATAATTCACATCAGCATCTCAACACAGATCCAACCGTGTGACACATAAATCATACCTTCAACTCAATGCAGACGACAGCAGCTCCTTATTACATACAAAACAAACTACTTCGTTGACGAACCGAAATCTCGAGAAACAGAAACGCTAATCTCAGTGTTCCCCATATTAAAAAACACATCATGTAGCCTGTGCAATGATAAACAGTACAAGATAACAAACTATCTACACACTATGACTAGCAACTGAATGTTTGTCAGAAAAATGCATACTGTCGTTTGTTGCTTAGCTTAGGCTGCACTACATATTCTCATATGAACCATGACGTAATATGTCAAAATAATAACAAAAACCAGCCTATTTTTTTTAACCCACATCAGTTTTAAATGAAACCTGAGCACAAATTAGGAAAAAAAACATTGAACTTGATGCCCATTTCACGAATCTGTCTACATCAGCGCGTTTTTAAAGGTTTTTTATTTCGTTTTTGTTTTATTATTATTAAACGATATCAGATGCTATCCAACGATCATATTCAAACCTTAATATAATCATCCCCAGCATTAAAATTCCTAGGAATCGGAGACAAATCAACTTCAATAAAAAAAAAGTAAACATGCTTATTGAGAAATGATACGAGCCTACAATTACTACAAATAGCAACACTTAGTCGACGTCTCAAGTTTTCTAGGAATCCACTACAACCAATGAATCTATACACTAAAATTAATGCATGTCATTCGTTTTTAAGCTGGCGTTTGAATGATCCACTTTCGCACAACCAGAAGCAAAAACTAGCCATTGTGTTATTTGCATAGCTTTCCACTGATGAAACGTTAATCGCTGTTTTCATTTAATATATAGCCTATTTGTACTAGTACGGTATTTGTTCAAACACTTAACATATCCTACATAAAATCATCATTGCGATACAGACTGAACTCCATTTTATAAAACAAAAGGCCGCAAAACATTTGAGAAAATTGAAAACCGACAGGCAAAAACCAAAAACACGACGTACCTGTTATTCTTAGTTATAATCTTTAAAAGCACCAAATAATGGTCAATAAGTGAGTGTTTAAATGCTAACCTCAGATCCAGAGACACACGTAATGATTTACAAATTGACTCGCAAGCCTGAAGTTTAACAGTTCTTTTCAGAAATGCTAACTAGAAACCCTCAAAGGCTAAAAAATAAAATGTTTATTTTGACCACAACTATACATACATTAAGCAAAAATGCAAGGATCCTAATAAAATGTGTTTTCCAAAAGAAGCATTATTGTATTTACTTATTTACTTTTTTTCAACGAAACGAACGTAGGATGTAAAAATGAGTATTTGTGTCCATTTTCAAAAATATGAATATTGAAGCACCTTTTAAAATCTTAAACCCCGAATACGAATATGCGAATTAATTCTCTTAACTGCAAAACAAACAATCATAAAACTCAGATATTCCTACTATACATATACATAAAACTACAATATACTCATCTTTACAATGCTTTGCTTTAGCGATGCCGCTAATGGCGGTGTGTAAAGTGGCTCCTAAATAGCTATCCTAGTCGGAAGTGGCAGGCAGGCAGTAAACTTATTTTAAGTATACAGGTGTTGTCACAATATAATTGGGTTTAAAACTTATTAGTGGTATTTGGATTTATATTATGGTCATCTTTGAAAATAAGAATTCAAATGCATTGTTCTAGTATTTCAGTATAAAGGTAATATAAACAAAGTCTTGTTCACATTCGTTAACTTTCAGACTATACAAATTGTATTTTATTAGTTCGAGCAATTGTATTGTATTGATTCATTTCTTTTTTGTAATCAATATAATGATAAACGGGAATTGTTTAGAGATGTTTTTTAATGTAAAGATGACGAAACAAAAGGTGTACAATGTACAATTTTCTCTGTAGTAAAAGTGACTGTCATCTCACTGTACCACTGTTGTTTGTAAAGATCAATTAATCAGCGGTTTATATAATCGTAAGTAAATGTTTATTCTGATTTCTGTGTAAATTTGCTTGTTCAGTCGTCATGTACATTAAGTCTAGTTGTTCAAGTGTGGTTTTGATTGGTGTCGCCCAATACCATCTGCTTTATATATGTTGCAATGCACTTTTGTCGTTTGCATTATGTAACACTGTCTTATTTATTACTTAACAATTTCAACGTCTATGCGAAAGTTGATCCTAAATTAAGCCATATGTACATGTAATACAACATACATAAAATACAACATACATGAAATACATTAAACTAAACAATAAAGTGTGCGAAAACCATGAACACGATGTATATTTTAAGCATCTTTTTATAATCTCTGTCACTCAATATTATGTAGATTTTATTACATTCAGATACCTCGGCAAGCAGGCAAAATTGCCACCACTATTTCCGGTATAGTTATGTCATTTATATTATTATATTATCTTAACATTTTCAGATGACGATTTCTGACCAATGTATAATAGAAATATAAAGTAAAGTTTCTAAAACGTCAATTTATAATGCTCACAAATTACGAGAGATTTAAATTTAATAAATAACAAAAATGTACAGGTAGTACAATATACAAGAATGGTTTGTTATAGAATTATTAAAAGGCTTCATACACACATGCTGCTGAAATCACTGCCTTAGAAGATTTTCAATATTTCTGTCTTTGTGATACATTGTCAAGCTGGGAAACTATCAGCGCCTCTATTGACGCCATTAATTTACCAAAACATTAAGTTGGTCCCCAGTTTCCGACAGTGTTAAAAGCTGACCGGTAGGTAACAGATGTAAATCTATATGAATAGCTTACAATAAATATTAACCTGTATTGCAAGACCATTTGCATCTCTAACATTTGCAATGAGTAATGTCTCAGTTGTGTCAGTAGTGTCCTTACTAACTGAAGTCATTATGAAGAGATAGCAATACAAAATATACCTCATTTTTACAAGTTGTTTATCCGCGCCACTATTGACGCCATTAATTTACGAAAACATTAATTTAGTCGCCCAGTTTCCAAAAGTGTTAAAAGCTGACCGGTAGGCAACAGATGTGAAACGGTTTGAATAGCTAACAATAAATATTAACCTGTCTTGTAAGATCTTTTGCATCTGTAAAAATTGCAATGAGAAATGTCTCAGTAGTGTCCTTACTAATTGAAGTCATTATGAAGAGCTAGCCATACAAAATATATCTCATTCTTACAAGCTGTTTCACATGGAAGCGTGCTACGGACACAACCTACATTATTTTGTTTCTAATCAACTCTCATTACGATACCTAATACTAAAATATCCTAAGAAGCAAATCCGAGGAACTATGTCATAATTATTAAATAAAGCGTTACTAAGAGTGTTGAGTTTTCTACGATTTTTTAATGAGATAAAATGTCCTTCTTAAGATACATAATGTCCTTCTAATTAGTTACAATAAGTCATTATGAGCAGAATATATGTCATAATTATTAACTTAATCTAAAATATATCTCTGTTTGTTTTTTTTCCTTTTTTGTTCATTCTGCCACATTTATTATTTGTACAAACTTGTAAAAATGTGGGTTTAATATACCCGTGTTGTGTCAATATATTTATGTTTCGAAACACTTTCGAAATTGGTCGACTGCTTGTTTACAATTTATAAGATTGGGGAGTTTGTTTTTATAATGAGTTCTTTTGAAGTAATTTTTAGATTTGTTTTAGTAATGTACATATTTATATTATGGTCATCTTTGAAAATAATGATACAAGTACGTTTTTCAGATATCTTAGTATAATGGTCATATGAGCTTTTTATGTTTTCGAGCAATGTTATTTTTTTATATTTCTATCTGTTTTATTAATCAATATGATGATATAACTGTTTTCGAAAAGACAGTATGCTATAAGTGTTGTTAAATTATTGCTCTCACTGAACTGGTATTGCTTATAACGAACAATTAATCGTTGTTTTACATGATTGTAAGTCAATGTTTTGTTTTATTTCTATTTACTTGTCAAGTCCCCATACACATTAAGCATACTTGTTCGAGTGTGGTATTGATTTGTGTCGCTCAATATCTTTTGTTTGGTATATAGTTATATGTTCCACGTCATAGAGCAACAATGTATATGTTATTTGTATGATGCAATCGATTGCTGATAATATATTATTAGACAAGTATCAACTTATTTCCGAAAATAATGTATAATATCTACCTCTCTTCTCGATTGATGCTCCCAGAATTGAGCGGGATAAAAAATATCCATGTGCTACTCATACATATTTACATAAGAGCTCGTATTAGAAGATAATACTTATTACTGTATGCAATAATTCGTCCGTACGTACGTACGTACATCCTAATCAAAGATCAAAGAATATTCATGTATTTGCTTTAAATGCATGCATGCGTGGATGGTTTCTTTTTCTTGTCAGTATGAGCGAACGTTGTCTTGTCCGAATTAGGAATTAAATTATTCGTTTTCGAAGTTGCCATTACTGGTCAGAACGTGTCTTTTAATTAGTAGTTTTTCTACAAACCTTCATCCGATTATCAATATTGCGGTCCAAAATAATTTTAGAACTCGCCGATGCATGGTTTCTTTGAGTGTTAGGTTGGTACTTAAAACAAACTAAGACGACACAACGCAATCCTTTGTAACGATGTGAGTATATAAGTATTTTCATTTTTTGAGCAATATATTTGAATTGATTTATATCTGTTTTAATAATTAATATGATGATAAAACTGTCTTCGAAAAGACAATCTGCGATAAATGTTGATTAATTATTCCTCTCAGTGTACTGGTATTGCTTATAACGAACAATTAATCGTTATTTTACATGATCGTATCTTGTTGTTTTTTTATATCTGTGTAAGATTTACTTGTCCATTCGCCATTTATATAAATGGCTTACAACCAAGGATTTGTATCTTGTATAAAGCATGCTTTTGAAGTCACTTCCACTATTCTAAAGATTTGTTTCGCTAAGCAGTGAGAATCGCCGTTAATATGACCGTCTCTTTTTGCGTTAGGGTGATCTCGTTTACAATGACATTTATTGTGTCGCCCAGTTTGAGACAGCGTTACCCGCTAACCGGTAGATAACAGGCGTCTGTCGATATAAATGGCTTACATACAAGGATTTGTATGTTCTATAACGCAAGTTGTTGAAATCAATGGAACTAGTCTAATGATTGTTTTCGCCAAGTAATAAGAATCGCCGTTTCTATGACCGTCTCTATTTTTGTAAGGGTGATCTCGTTTACAATAACATAAATTTTTTCGCCTTATTTGCGACAGTGTTACGTACTAACCGGTAGGTTGCAGATGTGAGTCGATGTAAATGGCTTACATACACATTTAATATAAATCCTTGTTTCGAGACCTAACATTTCTGCACTTAAAATGCATCCAATTCATTAGTCTTATTTGCATACTGTTATATTTAATTTCGGCTAGTATTTAACAATTTAGTGCTAAGAATAAAATTGTGGAGTCTCAGAGAAAAGTAAAGAATAAAAAGTAATGAATAATGTTCAATTATTAAGAATTTTGTAAAGTATTACATACATGTATTTGTGCTAAATGAACAAAAATCGAAGTACAAGTGATTTGAAAACACGTATATATATTCCGTACCGGGAATTTTTCCACAGAGATTTATCATAAAACAATATTATTTCGATTCTAACACGATCTTAGTCTGCCTTTTAAAACTACTGAACGAGAACTATATTTTGTCTATACTCCACCCATCTTTTTACAAAGTTCATTCACGCGCGCACTTCAGTGACATCAATTAAACATAGCAAAAAAATATGACGCCGTCTTCATTCAAAATAATTGTGCGAAGATCGTCCGATTCATTTTTCAAATCAAACAATCAATATGACATCATTTTTTGGTACTGTAACATGCCAACAAACGCAAATACATTTTAATTTTTAGTAATATGTACGCTTTGTTTAATTGTTATGAGATTATATATCATTAAATATGTGTTTTGTTTACAATACATTATACAGAAACCGTATGTGTGTTACGACTTTGCGAGTGCGCGTTCATACACAGAACTATGAACGAAACATTAGGCTCCGCCCATAATTATTGCAAAATAACCCATACATTGTACTTGGTCTGCTTGTTTGCCTATGGAAATCATGCCGCATGTCGTGTTAGAATCGTGTTTTTCAAATCTCTTCCACGCAATAGTCTTCATATCGTATTACATAGTATGTAATGAATTCGTAGTTTGTCTCAAAACCTTTATTCTATTTTCAATATTGCCGTCCAAAATATTTTTAGACGTCGCCGATGCATGGTTTCTTTGACTGTTAGGCTGGTACTTAAAACAAACTAATTCGCCCCAATGCAATTATATTTACGATGTGAATCAAGTGAAAACTTGTTTTTGTCTTTACTGCTTATATAATTAACAGATTATGCCACACATTTATCGCGTTTTGTGTTCGAGCAGCTATATACTATTCCTTTTTTGTGTCACACGATGACTTTTGCCCGAATACGTCACGTGTATTACTGATTTTACCTAACGCGTTGTAGAAACTTCCTATGGATAACGCCATCTTTTAAACTTGACACGTCTAAATATAGCTGAACATACCCAACGGTCATGCCTGTAGAAGGTTACGGTCAAATTCTGCGAAGTATTCGATAGTATGAACGTCTGGCACTGCAGTTTTATTATGGAGGAACCAAAATTGTTTTATTTTGAAAACAGGAACACATTTTAAATGATGAAAATAATCCCTCAGATCTACTCATAGAATTAAGAGGTAAATTAGCCTTCAACATTTTTTGTTATTAGGTTACCTGGTTATTAGACTGATCTTAAAGGGCATTTGACATGAAAATTATCTTGCCTGTGTTCACTTGTTTTTATTGTTCGGTATAATAAAATGTATATCACACCCCAAATATAGTTTGATTCAATCGCAATTTGTTGCATTAAATGCGTTAAAATTATAAAAACGAATTCCTTCCAGATAAGGAAGGAGTTTACTTGTAATGGCAGTGGTTACTGTTTTTTATCACTTACATTCAGTAAATAATCCGTCAGTATATAAATCGGAATTGCCGAGAGGTTTGCATGTTCAACTTGCAAGTTTGTTATCTGAGTTTTGAAACACGGTTATTTGTTATGCTTTTTCGTTATTATACTTGATCCTTTTAGTTCAGATGTTTATTTGTCATGTTAAGGCGGTTTATGGCATATTTCAAAAACAATTACAAAAATCTGTGAACGGGGTTACAGATTGCAGTCCTTATGAATAACTAGCAATAAATAGAAAATGAATAGATATGCTCCGCAACCCGTAGGTGAGCAAGCAAGCGTTCTACTTTTCTTCTAAACGGGTTTCAAAAGATACGTGTATATAGCCTGTGTGTCCTATTTCCATTGTTATATTTGAAACATATATCAAAAAGAGGCATGCATACAACATTTTCAAGATTTATGTCTTTGTTATACATTGTCAAGCTGGTAAAATATCAGCGCCACTATCGACGCCATTAATTAACGATACCATTAATTTTGTCGCCCAGTTTCCAACAGTGTTAAAAGCTGTTAATTAGCAGATGTGAATCGATATGAATAGCTAACAATAACAATACACTGTCTTTTAAGACCATTGGCATCTGTAAAAGTTGCAATGAGTAATGTCTCAGCAGTGTCTTTACTAAGCGAAGTCATTATGAAGAGCTAGGAATACAAAATATACCTCATTTTTAAAAGCTGTTTCACATGGAAGCGTACTCAGGAATACATTATTCTAATTGACACATAAAGATACATGAACCTTATAGAGACTAAGAAGTAGATCTAGTTATAAGGTACTATGTCATTATTATTTAATTAAGCGCTACTAGAGTATTGAGTTTCTGCATTATTACGATATATATGTCCTTAATAACATATTACTCTCCTTTTTATGAGTCAGTTTTTTATTAGTAAAGTAAAGAGTTATTTATTATAGCGTCACACCTCGCGATTAAGGGCCAGCCAGTTTTGAATTATGAGACACCTTAATTGATGAACATCTTTAATCCCGATAGGATTGCTATCCGATATGCCGGGCCTTTTGCAGGAAGGCAATCGACACTCTTCGATTTAACTAGCTGCTGGGTATGCAACCTGCGATATCAGAAAAAGCCATGTGCATTTACATTGAATAGGCATTGTATTAGGGAAGGGGAATGCATTTATTATCGTATGAACGCAATGCCGCATCACCGGCGCTGTAATATCACTGTTTTTTTTTATGCAAAACACATTTCGAATTGCTATTCGTATTTACATGATCTAAGATGTCTACTGTTAAATTTTATTCTTTTTGTATAATTGTTTTGTTAACGTTTGATCACATGTTTATATAATTAATATATTTGAACATTTCGTTCCAGTTTTACTTCTACAATAATCAATTTGACTTTTTTGTTCACTTAAATTGCTGAATAAGATTCTCCCAAGAAAGGTCTACATGTATTATTATTAAACAAAGCCATTTCGCTAGCATATAATATGTACATGTTATGGGTTTTAAGTAAACATTACCTTTATTAGAAGCGGCTTCATAAAATCTTCATGACGTAACATCGAATGTAGCTTGAAAATGGATTTGATTTCACGTATATGAAGCTAATAAGCTAACGTGCTGCGCACAAAACCAGTAACAAAACAAATCTCTAAAAGAACTACACACATTAATAAACGCATTAACATAGCATATTAATTATACGCAATTCTTTAAATAATGAATGTAAAGTGCAATGTGACTCGCCTAGGAAAAAACAGAGATAAAGAATTTTAATTTGCATTTAGCAAAAAAGTCTGGAAACCTGTGCCCGTTTGTGAAACATCCCATCGAAGAGTGTCGGGCCTCACCCATAATAACAATAACAATCATCACGGATACATCTTATATATCGACGAAACTAGCTATTTTGCAATATAACAAATATATCATGTGTATACATTATGAAACATAATGAATTAATAACGTAACTTAATATACGAGAAATCTGACGTATAAGACACCCTTCTGAACATATTAATTAAATTTTATTATTTTATCGCAGGTGTTAGGACATATGATATCTGCATTTATCTTTCTAAACTAACAGAATATATAATACCTAAAATCATGCTTCTGCTATTCGCTAATTTGGACATAAATAAAAAGAGTTTTGGTTTCATATATCAACTCAATTTAACTTCTAAAATATAACTCTTTTCTATAAAATAAGGATGATGTCGTGCCACACAAGCGTTTTTCGCGTTGCATGTAGAACATTCAACAACAAAAAAAACAACAGATTATTCGTAAAACACATGTACTTGCTATCAGAACAGAACAGAACAGAAATTTTATTTTTTCACTTAAACAATACATGTTTATCGTGATATAAACAAATAATATACATAATTTAAGTATAGAACAAAGGTTTGGCAAGTTTGTCAATTTATAATATATAAATATGGATGGACGTAATGACTAACAACGATGCACAAGAATATTGCATTTAAATATGCCTATCATGGAACAGATTTAAAGAACCGTTTTTTTGAGCATGCTTATCGATGTTTAGAACATAAACCTATATTAATATAAATAATAGCAAATAATAGTACGAAGGAAAAACATAGATGCTTATACATGCAATTTGAAAGGAGAAATACAGCACTATATGCATTTGTTTGTTAATGATACGAACCGAGTGTCAATGTTTCAATGTCTCAGAATTTATAACAACATAAATTTTATAAAAATCACTGCTTGCATGTTTGTATTTTTATGTAGATTTACGTTGCTAACATTTTAAATTCAATAAAGTAGTTATGGCAAAAATGTAACTAGTTGCCATTTATAATCGAAAATCTTTGTTTGAATGCCTCGCAGATGAATTTGCTTCATAACAATATCTCTTTTTTATTGTTGGTTGAAAGAAGTTGTATAAACTTTAACATACTAGGGCGGTTTCTATAATACCTCTTAATGCATTTGTTTCGTAAATTGTGATAAGGAGCGCAGACAAAAATAAACTGAAATTCATCCTCGATATCCGATCTATAACATATTTGACATAGTCATTGGTTACGCTCAACCTATTTCCCTCCATATCTGTATGTATGAATCCTTAAACAATGCGCAGAAAAAACGAAATTTAGGAATAGAAGTTCTTAATTTTCTACAATTTTTTTCATTTATATATGACTCAAGGCCAATATTATCTTTGACATTTCTATATAACGTCAAAACACAATTTTTTTTCTAACGATGCTCTCCATTCCTGTAAATATTGATCAGTCAAACGTTGTTTAAACATCGGAATAAAAGCATTTACATTAATATCATGCAAGTTCAACCAAACATCTAAAAAGCCATGTTTTTCCAGAGTTTGTTTTACGTTTGCAAACCAGTTTTGTTTTCCTTTTCAACATCTCTCAGAGACATATTTACGATAGTTGTAATAATAATATTTTCAGAGCTACATAGTTTGAATAAATATTTAAGTATCCTAACATATCTATTTATGTACAGGGGATATCTGCCAAGTTCAGAGTAGATGGCTATATTACTTGTAGATTGTCTTACACCTAGTAGTGTTTTGAAAAATTTAATATGTATTATTTACAATGTATGTGATTGTGAAAAACCCCACACCACGCAACCATACGACATAATAGGAGAAACAAAAGAATCAAATAATTGTAAAGCAGTTTTAGGCTTTGTATCATATTTTTCAGGTTTGTTATGAGATTATTCATTGCTTTTAATGCTTTTCCCCGAAGAGTTTGTATATTCAATTAAAAGCTGCTAGTATAGTTTAATGTAACACCAAGGTAGTTACATTCGTTCCCGTAAAACCATGTCTCACCCCTTTTTAGTAAGCCCATTTTTCTGAAAACGACAGTTTTTGTTTTGGCAACGTTTAACTCTAATCCCCATTTGTTATAATATTCATATAATTTATCAAGAGACAACTGCAACTCCTGTGGCGATGAGCGTAAAATTGCCATGTCATCCGCAAATAATAACATTGTCAAACATCTACTGTGGCAATATACTACTCTTACCAAGACACCGAACATAGCTTACTTCCTGATTTATCCAAAAATATAAATACCCAATTTAAATAATACACTGATACACTTGCTACTGACAAAACTAAACTGAAAGCATATTAATTTTGAAACAAAAGGTATCTTTTAAAAATATATAAAAGCGTAAAATCCAAGAATACACATAACACATATACATCTCATTGTGTTGCTTTTTAACTAATACCTAATGTAATCGACGGTCTTATTTAACATTACTGGATATATTTTTGTTTCATAGAAACAGGCTTAAACAAAAAAATATTTTGTATCTTGCAAAAATACCATTCGTAAGCTTATTTGCATACTGAAAATTAAAAGTAACATATGATACATCCAACGTTGTTGTAAAGGCGTAGTGACATTCATCTACGACCGCAGTCGACACATGTTTGTGTATCATGATACACAAAAATCTCACATCTTGAGACAACCGTGTATTACTTAATTCACATAAAATCACTATACAGATCCCATGAATCTTTACTATATATGCACCACATCCAGACATTGATTCACAAAAATCTCACATCTCGAGATAACCGTGTATGATATAATTCACATTAACATCTCAACACAGATCCCTTGGAACTTTACATTATATACACCACATCCATACATTGATACACAAAAATCCCTCATCTCGAGACAACCGTGTATCACATAATTCACACCAATATCTCAACACAGATCCTGTGGATCTTAACTTTATATACACCACATCCGTACAGAGATACACAAACATCTCACAACTCGAGACAACCGTGTACAACATAATTCACATCAACAGCTCAACACAGATCCCGCGGATCTTAACTATATATACAACACACCCAGAAGCTGATACAGAAAAATCTCACATCTCAAGATAACCGTGTATCACATGATTCACATCAAAGTCTCGACACAGATCCCGTGGGACTTTACTTTATATACATGACATTCAGACATTGATACACCAACATCTCACATCTCGAGACAACCGTGTAGCACCTAAATCACATCAACATCTGAACACAGATCTCGCGGGTCTTTACTATATATACAACACATCCAGACATTAAAACACAAAAATCTAACATCTCGAAAGAACCGTGTATCACATAATTCACATCAACATCTCAACATTAATCCCGTGGATCTTTTCTATATATACAACACATCCAGACCTTGATACACAAAAATCTCATATCTCGAGACAACCGTGTGTCCCATAATTCACATCAACATCTTAACACAGATCCTGTGGATCTCTACTTTATGTACATCACATCCAGACGTTGATACACAACATTCTCGAATCTCGAGACGGCTGTGTATGACATCTCAACAACATCTCAACACAGATCCCATGTATCTTAACTATACATACAACACTCGCTCAATATCTTTTGTTTGGTAAATAGTTATATGTTCCAAGTCAAAGAGCAACAATGTATATGTTATTTGTATGATGCAATCGATTGCTTATAATATAATATTAGACAAGTATCAACTTAT
The DNA here is from genome assembly GCA_027627225.1 of Congeria kusceri. NCBI lineage: Eukaryota > Metazoa > Mollusca > Bivalvia > Myida > Dreissenidae > Congeria > Congeria kusceri. The sequence goes on from CM051024.1 coordinate 30,454,474, forward strand.
TTCCTAAAATAATGTATAATATCTACCTCTCTTCTCGATTGGTACTCCCAGAATTGAGCGGGATAAAAAATATCCATGTGCTACTAATACATATTTACATAAGAGCTTGTATTAGAAGATAATACTTATTACTGTATGCAATAGTTTGTCCGTACGTACGTACATCCTAATTAAAGATCAAAATATATGCATGTATTTGCTTTAAATGCATGCATGCGTGGATGGTTCTTTTTTTCATGTCTGTATGGGCGAACGATGTCTTGTCCGAATTAGGTTTTAAATAATTCGTTTTCGAAGTTGCCATTACTGGTCAGAACGTGTCTTTTAATTGGTAGTTTTTCTACAAACCTTGATCCGATTATCAATATTGCGGTCCAAAATAATTTTAGAACTCGCCGATGCATGGTTTCTTTGAGTGTTAGGTTAGTACTTAAAACAAACAAAGACGACACAACGCAATCCTATGTAACGATGTGAGTATTTATTATAGAAATATTTTTATTTTTTTAGCAATATACTTGAATTGATTTATATCTGTTTTTATAATTAATTTGATTATAAAACTGTCTCCGAAAAGACAATCTGCGATAACTAATATTTAATTATTGCTCTCAATGTACTGCTATTGCTTACAACGAACAATTAATCGTTATTTTACATGATCGTATGTTGTTTTTTATGTCTGTGTAAGATATACTTGTCCCTTCGCCATTTATATAAGTGGCTTACAACCAAGGATTTGTATGTTGTATAAAGCATGCGTTTGAAGTCACTTCCACTATTATAAAGATTTGTTTCGCCAAGCAGTGAGAGTCGCCGTTAATATGACCGTCTCTTTTTGCGTTAGGGTGATCTCGTTTACAATAACATTTATTGTGTCGCTCAGTTTGAGACAGCGTTACCCGCTAACCGGTAGATAACAGGCGTAAGTCGATAAAAATGGCTTACATACAAGGATTTGTATGTTGTATAACGCATGTTGTTGAAATCACTGCCACTATTCTAATGATTGTTTTCGCCAAGTAATGAGTATCGCCGTTTCTATGACCGTCTCTATTTTTGTAAGGGTGATCTCGTTTACAATAACATTAATTGTTTCGCCTTATTTGCGACAGTGTTATACGCTAACCGGTAGGTTGCAGATGTGAGTCGATGTAAATGGATTACATACACATTTAATATATAAAAAAAAATCCTTGTTTCAAGACCTAATAGTTCTGAACTTAAAATGCATCCAATTCATTAGTCTTAAATGCATACTGTAATATTTAATTTCTGCTAGTATTTAACACTTTAGTGCCAATAATAAAAATTGCGGAGACGCAGAGAAAAGTAAAGAATAAAAAGTAGTGAGTAATGTTCAATTATTAAGAATTTTGTAAAGTATAACATACATGTAATCTTCTGCTAAATGAACAAAAATCGAAGTACAAGTGATTTGAAAACACGTATCTATATTTCGTACCGGGAATTTTTCCATAGAGAGTTATCATAAAACAATATTATTTCGATTCTAACACGATCTTAGTCTGCATTTTAAAACTACTGAACGAGAACTATATTTTGTCTATACTCCGCCCATCTTTATACGAAGTACATTCACGCGCGCACTTAAGTGACATCAATTAATAATAGCAAAACTAATTGACGTCGTCTTCATTCATAATAAATGTGCGAAGATGGTCAGATTCATTTTAAAAATCAAACAATCAATATGACGTCATTTGTTTGTACTGTAACATGCCAACATACACAAATACATTTTAATTTTTGATAACATGTACGCTTTGTGTAATTGTTATTAGATTATGTATCATTAAATATTTGTTTTTGTTACAATACATTATACAGAAATCGTATGTGTGTTACGACTTTGCGAGTGCGCGTTCGAGCATGTGCATTTTACTGTAAAATATCCGAGATTTCTACAGAAGTATTAACGAAACATTAGGCTCCGCCCATAATTATTGCAAAATAACTCACAGATTGTACTTGGTTGGCTTCTTTGCCTATGGAAATAATGCCGCATACCGTGTTAGAATAGTGTTTTTTAAATATCTTCCACGTAATAGTCTTCATACCGTATTACATAGTATGTAATGAATTCGTAGTTTGTCTTAAAACCTTCTAATTTCAATATTGCCGTCCAAAATATTTTTAGACATCGCTGATGCATGGTTTCTGTGAGTGTTAGGCTGGTACTTAAACAAACTAATGCGCCCAAACGCAATTATATGATATGATGTGAATCAAGCGAAAACTTGTTTGTGTCGTCACTGCTTATATTATAAACATATTATGCCACACATTTATCGCGTTTTGTGCTCGAATAACCAATAAACACTTTCCAGCAGCTATATACTATTCCTTTTTGTGTCACACGATGACTTTTGCCCGAATCCGCCACGTGTATTACTGATTTAACCTAACGCGTTGTAGAAACTTCCTATCAATAACGCCTTTTTTTAAGACTTGATACGTCTAAATATAGCTGAACATACCCAACGGTCATGCAAGTAGAAGGTTACGGTCAAATTCTGCGAAGTATGCGATAGTATGGACGTCTGGCACTGCAGTTTTAATATGGAGGAACCAACATTTTATGTTATTAGGTTCCCTGGTTATTAAGCTGATCTTAAAGGGCATTTGACAAGAAAATTATATTTCCTGTGTTCACTTGTTTTTATTTTTCGGTATAATAAAATGTATATCACACCCCGCATAAAAACGAAATCCTTCCAGATAAGGAAAGAGTTTACTTGTGATGGCAGTGGTTTCAGTTTTTTATCACTTACATTCAGTAAATAACCCGTCATTATATTATTCGGAATTGCCGAGAGGTTTGCATGTTTAACTTGCAAGTTTGTTATCTGAGTTTTGAACCACGGGTTTTGATATGCTTTTTTCGTTATTATACTTGATCTTTTTAGTACAGATGTTTATTTGTCATGTTAAGGCGGTTTATGTCGTATGCATATTTTAAAAACAATTACAAAAATCTGTGAATATGACCCTTTTAAAGTTGCACATGATTCTTATTTGCATAATATAATATTTTTTATTTTACATTTTTCAGCTCAACCGTCTATTCCACGTAAGTACAATTTTTAATAAATAAATGCTGCTTATGTATTAAGACTATTGAAATTAAATATATCATACACGTGATAAGTACTATAGAACGTACAGGGTACTAAATTATAAATAATAAATAGGAACATGTGTTTCAAGAGAAGCTGTTTCTGTAGTTAAAATTTGCATTGAGTCATGTCTTATGTGTACTTGCTAGCAGTGTCTCTTATAATGGAAGCTATATGAAGCGATATCAATGCAGACCACATTTGTTGCGTATATAAACAGGCTGTTTGATGTTCTAGCGTTGTAAGGACACAGTTTATATAATTGTGTTTATAATTCACTCAATAATATGATAATATAAATTCGATACGAAGTTCTCTTAGGAATATTACCATATAAAAGGGAAATTCACAGTATCAAAATTGAAATTATCAGGATTGTCATACAGACTAGTTTGCGCTTTATTGTAACTAATATACGTAAATCTAGAAATGCAGCATCACTACTCGAAGTACACGATTTATTTATTGTATTTGGGGACAATCTTTTTTGATATTTTCATAACAAATCGGATTATCAATATTTAACACGTTATCAATATATCAACTAGTTTTATTAAATCTTTGAATAAAATTTAAATGCCTTTTTTTTAGACAAACTAAGCATAAAATCTCTTCCATACTAGAATCTGCTCTAAGGATGTCAAGATAAATTTTGGTATTGAATGTGTGTTTGGAGCGATATTATGTGACCTGCCTTTATAGAAGAGCCAACCGTTGTTTTATAATGATCATACGTGATGTTTTTATTTATCCGTAAGATATACTTACTCAGTCGTCATGTACATCAAACTAGTTGTTTAAGTGTGAGGGTTTTATTTGTTTCGCCCAATTCCTTTTAATTAGTGCATGGTAATATCTTCCGCGTCTTTAGGCAGCAATGTATAATACTGTTACTTTTATGATACTATATTTTGTTGTTGATTGTATATTTAACTAGTAGCCAGCATGTAACACTTACTTCAAATAATTGTATTTATTATTTCTTACTCTTTTCTGAATTAAAACCCTAGATTTCAACGGAATATTCAAATAATAAAGTACGGATAAAGCTAATAAATATACACATGCATGCATTAGGTGATAATGTTGCATTCAGTATTTCGACTATTTAACCGTTCGTTCATGCATTCTAATTATAATCATGTTATATTCATGTATCCTTCTGTACATTTATGCGTTCATGCATGGGTCGATTTGTTCGTCCGTATGTCCGTCCATACTGATTAACTGATAGCCATTGATAGTAAGGAGATAATAATACATGACATATGCACGTTTAGCTACTACGTTTATACAGTTAGGTAATTGTACGAACGGACGAATGTATACCTAATTATGCAATACTGTAACGAAAACACACATACGCAATATCCTATTCAAGCGCGTGCTTGCATAATTATCTAAATTATAAGTACTAATTATGGAAAATTATTTTGAAATCTGGTCAGTGGTTTTTGACTTGAGCATTTTCAAAGTGTCTTTTAGTGTTTTAATAGCAATACTAGGACCCATATATATATCGCACATTATTGTATTTTGCAAAATTTAATATTATTTCATTTTTAATAGCTAGCGTTGTCGTTACAAGTGCCTATTCTCCGTTCCAATTTTAAGGCGTTATAACTTGCGTAAATGCACGGATAGTTTCGTAAAATCTGCTTAAGGATAAAAACATATACGATATGCATAAATTAAGAAAAGTATATTGTTATTTACATTGCAGAGGCATTTCATTAGGGAAGGGGTATGCATCCAGAATCGTATTAACGCAATGCCGCATCACTGTTGTAATATCGGTGCTTTTGTTTGCAAATCATATATTGACCTTTTGTTCTTATATGATCTAAGATGTCTCATACTGTGAAATTTTTACAAATTTATTGTTAACGTTTGATTATTATTTTTATAATTAATATATATGAACATTTCGTTCCAGTTTTACTTTTACAATAATCAATTTGACGTGTTTTTTTTTCACTTAAATTGTTGGATAGGATTCTACCAAGCAAGGTATTCGTGTGTTATTATTAAACGAAGCCGTTTCGCTAGCATGTAATATGTACAGTTTATATTTTTTTAGGTAAACATTCCTTTTCTTAAAAGCGACCAAATAAAATCTTAACATAACATAGAACGTAGCTTGAAAATGTATTTGAATTCAATGTTGATATCATTCTGTGTATATTTGCTAGATGCATGTTAATTGTCTAATTTATTGTGAATTTATATCTTAGTATGATGAATTGTTTAAAACGTAAAATAAGAAAAAATGCATTTTGGGATTTATATTTAGATGTTATCCTTTCTAAGACAAGTTATGCCCAGTCAAAGCAAAGAGCTTAGATACTGTATATATTTATTTATGATGTGGATTTACTGTATACTGTAGTCTTACTAACAAAGAATCTCTTATTTTATACCTAAGCAGTAATAATGTTTGGTGCTTGTTGGCTATACCGGCCGAATATCGGGCAATATCGACACCTTAAGACGTGAAAAAGAAATATGTTTGGGTGTTGATATTACCCCGTAAGTAAATCCGCAACGTAGTGTTTACTTGAAACTACTAACGAATGGAACAAATCGTTGTCGACTAAGTCAAGTTACACAACAGTTTGTCTGTTCACTGTCAAGCTGGTAATATTGACACATTTTGGGTAATATCGACACCTTCCATAATCCCAGATAAAGACGCATATTTACATTATTACTTTGCGTGTTTTTATCACTTAAAAGTAATTAAGAGTTTATCTGATATATGTTTATATTAAACGTATTTCTTAACTTATGTGCGCATCCCCCTATTTATGAGACATACATTAATCGTCTATGCATTGTTCCAATTATTGTAGCGACCCGCAAATTTCAATGAAGACTAAGAATTAAGAATAAAACATTTGTGTATCATCTAGATATTTGGAGGTGTCAACTAATTATATTTTTGTTAATACCTATCAACTTGTCAAATGCAAAGATGCGCCTGAATTAAAACTGGATTGATAATTTCTCGCTAGCGCGTTTTTGAACGGGAACAAGTACAAAAAGCAAGCCATAAATGTCCGTGTCATATTCTATCATTCCCGCTCGTGTACGCATGCGTTTAAAAAAATCTTAAACACGGCAGTAAACGCACTATTTTACAGATTAATTCTTCCCCAACATGTCAATAAAAAAATATCCGAATGATTCAAATTAAGTTTCTCCCTCACTGCGTTCGTCCGAAATAAATGAATTATTTGAGAAATAATTGACGGGTAACTGTTGGTTATTGCGGTTATAACCAACTGTTTGGAGTTCCGATAGGTAGGAATTAAACCATGAGGACGGGAGACCGAGTGGTTTGATAACAAGCATCGGAACGACAAACCGTTGCTAACCAACTGTTACCCTGTAATTATTTCGATTCTAACACGATCTTATATAAAATTCGTATTTTTAAAGGTTATGAATCAGAACTATATTTATCTATACTCCGCCCATTTTCCGAGAAGAGAATTCACACATGCGCTTCAGTGACGTCCATAACTCATAACAATTCAAAATGACGTCAGTTTATTGATAAACATAGAGCGAATGACGTCATACTTATCGATATAATACAGTGAACATATGATGCTAAAAAGCGCAAAGTAAAAGCATATTAACAAAACATAAACGTTTTGTGAACTTAAGTATAAAATGTGTATTACAATTGTGGTTTTATTGTACTAAATAATGCAGATAATGATTTGTTTCTCTCAATTTGCTATCGCGCGTTAAAGCACGTGCATTTTACGGAAGCATTTCTTCACATTTCCTGTACTATTTTCAAAACATTAGTATCCGCCCATTATTTGTTGCAGAATAACCCACAGTTATTACCTTCTTTATCTACGCACCACTAGCCGCTTGCCGTGGAAGAATTCCTTACTCACAACATGTACAGCACCTATACAACCATAAAATACAAACACATAGTTCTTTATGAGGGGGCCGCCTCTCTTTTATTTGTATGTAACACCGTTTTACAGTACGCTTAAATACAACATTAGTATATAGTTAGTCTGCATATGGTTTACGCATATAAGCTAACTTGCTAAGCACAAAAGACTAAGAAAACAACTCATTTTGTCTATACTCCGCCCATCATGCTATAAAGTACATTCACGCGCTCACTTCAGTGACGTAAATAAATAAAAAAAACAATATGACGCTGTCTTCGTTAATAATAAATGAGCGATTCACATCAAATTTATTGATACAAATCAAACAACCGATATGACGTCAGTTTTTGAATGCTGTAACATGCCAACAAACAGAAATACATTTTAATTTTCAATAACATGTACAGTTTGTGTATTTGTCATTATAAAATGTATCATTAAATATGTGTTTTTGTAACATAACATTATACAGACCGTATGTTTGTTACTATTTTGCGAGTGCGCATTTATGCACGTGCATTTTATTGTAAAATCCCTGCGATTTCTCTGCTATTTCTAAAGAACTATTTTCGAAACATTAGGCTCCGCCCATTATTATTGAAAACTAACCCATACATTGTACTTGGTTTGCTTCTTTGGGTTAGATACCAGTAATTCCAATTCCCATAGGGTCCCATTATAAAACGGCAAACTTACCAAGCCTTTTTGTAGCATTTCCTTTATTTCAGATTGTGGTAGCCTGTTTTCAAAGAAAAGATCAACATGTCGTCTTTCAAATTTTGCAATAAAACAGATATGGCATGTTACTTCTAAGAAAATGCATCTCACTTGAATGCAGGCACCGGTAGAAAACAAGGTTTCAGCAGTCATATTTCGACAAAAGCCCATTACACAGTAAACACACCCAAAAGATCACCTTTCAAGTTAGCCTCCAATGAAATGCAGCAAAATGTTGCAGACACGCGTAGGATATTAGAAATAACTACAAAAGGTATGTCTGAGATTTCTATATGGCTTTTATGCCAGAAAGAAGGAGGAACTATTTAGTAATAGGCACTACTTTTGGAAGGACCACGCAATGATACACAATGATTTACTGGTATCTAACCTTTGCCTACGTAAAATATGCCACATATCGTGTTAGAATCAGGTTTTTCAAATCTCTTCCACGCAATATTATATTCTTCATATCGTATTACATATTATGTAATACATTCGTAGTTTGTATTAAAATCTGTATCTGTTTATCAATATTGTCGTCCAAAATAATTTTAGACATCGCCGAAATATGGTTTCTTTGAATGTTAAGTTGGTACTTAAAACAAACTAATGCGCCCCAACGTAATTCTATGTTACGATGCGAATCAAGTGAAAATCTGTTTGTGTCGTCACTGCTTACATGTATATTATTTACAGTTTACGCCACACGTTTATCGTTTTGTGTTCGAATATCAAATACACGCTTTCCAGCAGCTATATACTATTCCTTTTTTGTGTCACACCATAACTTTCGCCCGTATACGCCAGGTTTATTACTGCATTAACCTAACATGCTGTAGAAACTTTCTATCGATAACGTCATCTTTTAAACTTGGCACGTCTAAATAAAGCTAACATACTCAATGGTCATGCCTGTAGAAGGTTACGGTCAATTCTGCGAGGTATTCGAAAGTATGGACGTCTGATTCCGCCGTTTTGTTATGGAGGAAAAAATTGTTTTATTTCAAAAACATGAACACATTGGAAATGATGAAAATAATCCGTCAGAGGTACTTAAAAAATTAAGATGTAAATAAGCGTTAAAACTATTATGTTATTAGTTTACATGGTTATTAGGCTGATCTTAAAGGGCATTTGACAAGAAAATATATGTTATCTTGCCTGTGTTCACTTGTTCTTATTGTTCGGTATAATAAAATGTACATCACACCCCACAGAGTGTGATTCAATTACAATTGGATGATTTAAATGCGTTAAAATTATTTACAAAAAAACGAAATCCATCGGTATAAGAAAGGCGTTTACTTGTGATGACAGTGGTTACTGTTTTTAATCACTTACATTCAGTTAATAATCCGCTAGTATATAAATCAGAAATGCCGAGAGGTTTGGACGTTCGACTTGCTTCTTTTTTCTAAGTGAGTCACGGTTATTTGTTATGCTTTTTGTTTTTATACTTGTTCCTTTTAGTTCAGATGTTTATTTGCATCTTAAGACGAGTAATAGCATATTTTAAAAACTACAATAATCTGTGAACATATCCCTTTTAAAGTTGCACTTGATTCTTATTTACTTATTTACCATAATATAATTCACCCAATAATATGATAAAATAAATGCCATACGAAGTGCTCTTAGGAATATTACCATCTATAAAAGGGAAATTCACAGTATCAAAATTGAAATTATCACGTTTGTCATAAAGACTAGTTTGCACTTTATTGTTACCGATATACGTAAATCTAGAAATGCAAGACAAATTTCAGTATTGAAAGTGTCTTTGGAGCGACAGTATGTGACGAGCCTTTGTGAATTGTTCATCTTACTGTACCGATGCTTTTTATGAAGAAGAACAAACCGTTGTTGGATAATGATCATAAGTGTAGTTTTGATTTCTCCGTAAGACTTACTTAATCAGGCGTCATGTTCATCAAACTATTTGTTGAAATGTGAGAATTTAATTTATTTCGCCCAATTCCTTTTAATTTGTGCATGGTAAGATATTCCGCGAAGCTAAGCAGCAATGTATAATAATGCTGTTTTTATGATACTATCTTTTGATGGTGATGTTATCTTAAATTAGTAGTCTGCATGTAATAATTACTTCAATAAATTGTATTTATTATTTCTTACTCTTTTCCGAATTATCACAGTATTTCAACGGAATAATCAAATAATAAAGCACGGATATAGCTAATAAATGTACATATGCATGCATTAGGTGATAATGTTGCATTCAGTATTTCGACTATTTAACCGTTCGTTCATGCATTCTAATTATAATCATGTTATATTCATGTATCCTTCTGTACATGCATGCGTGCATGCATGGGTCGATTTGTTCGTCCGTATGTCCGTCCATACTGATGAACTGATAGCCATTGATAGTAAGGAGATAATAATACATGACATATGCACGTTTAGCTACTACGTTTATACAGTTAGGTAATTGTACGAACGGACGAATGTATACCTAATTATGCAATACTGTAACGAAAACACACATACGCAATATCCTATTCAAGCGCGTGCTTGCATAATTATCTAAATTATAAGTACTAATTATGGAAAATTATTTTGAAATCTGGTCAGTGGTTTTTGACTTGAGCATTTTCAAAGTGTCTTTTAGTGTTTTAATAGCAATACTAGGACCCATATATATATCGCACATTATTGTATTTTGCAAAATTTAATATTATTTCATTTTTAATAGCTAGCGTTGTCGTTACAAGTGCCTATTCTCCGTTCCAATTTTAAGGCGTTATAACTTGCGTAAATGCACGGATAGTTTCGTAAAATCTGCTTAAGGATAAAAACATATACGATATGCATAAATTAAGAAAAGTATATTGTTATTTACATTGCAGAGGCATTTCATTAGGGAAGGGGTATGCATCCAGAATCGTATTAACGCAATGCCGCATCACTGTTGTAATATCGGTGCTTTTGTTTGCAAATCATATATTGACCTTTTGTTCTTATATGATCTAAGATGTCTCATACTGTGAAATTTTTACAAATTTATTGTTAACGTTTGATTATTATTTTTATAATTAATATATATGAACATTTCGTTCCAGTTTTACTTTTACAATAATCAATTTGACGTGTTTTTTTTTCACTTAAATTGTTGGATAGGATTCTACCAAGCAAGGTATTCGTGTGTTATTATTAAACGAAGCCGTTTCGCTAGCATGTAATATGTACAGTTTATATTTTTTTAGGTAAACATTCCTTTTCTTAAAAGCGACCAAATAAAATCTTAACATAACATAGAACGTAGCTTGAAAATGTATTTGAATTCAATGTTGATATCATTCTGTGTATATTTGCTAGATGCATGTTAATTGTCTAATTTATTGTGAATTTATATCTTAGTATGATGAATTGTTTAAAACGTAAAATAAGAAAAAATGCATTTTGGGATTTATATTTAGATGTTATCCTTTCTAAGACAAGTTATGCCCAGTCAAAGCAAAGAGCTTAGATACTGTATATATTTATTTATGATGTGGATTTACTGTATACTGTAGTCTTACTAACAAAGAATCTCTTATTTTATACCTAAGCAGTAATAATGTTTGGTGCTTGTTGGCTATACCGGCCGAATATCGGGCAATATCGACACCTTAAGACGTGAAAAAGAAATATGTTTGGGTGTTGATATTACCCCGTAAGTAAATCCGCAACGTAGTGTTTACTTGAAACTACTAACGAATGGAACAAATCGTTGTCGACTAAGTCAAGTTACACAACAGTTTGTCTGTTCACTGTCAAGCTGGTAATATTGACACATTTTGGGTAATATCGACACCTTCCATAATCCCAGATAAAGACGCATATTTACATTATTACTTTGCGTGTTTTTATCACTTAAAAGTAATTAAGAGTTTATCTGATATATGTTTATATTAAACGTATTTCTTAACTTATGTGCGCATCCCCCTATTTATGAGACATACATTAATCGTCTATGCATTGTTCCAATTATTGTAGCGACCCGCAAATTTCAATGAAGACTAAGAATTAAGAATAAAACATTTGTGTATCATCTAGATATTTGGAGGTGTCAACTAATTATATTTTTGTTAATACCTATCAACTTGTCAAATGCAAAGATGCGCCTGAATTAAAACTGGATTGATAATTTCTCGCTAGCGCGTTTTTGAACGGGAACAAGTACAAAAAGCAAGCCATAAATGTCCGTGTCATATTCTATCATTCCCGCTTGTGTACGCATGCGTTTAAAAAAATCTTAAACACGGCAGTAAACGCACTATTTTACAGATTAATTCTTCCCCAACATGTCAATAAAAAAATATCCGAATGATTCAAATTAAGTTTCTCCCTCACTGCGTTCGTCCGAAATAAATGAATTATTTGAGAAATAATTGACGGGTAACTGTTGGTTATTGCGGTTATAACCAACTGTTTGGAGTTCCGATAGGTAGGAATTAAACCATGAGGACGGGAGACCGAGTGGTTTGATAACAAGCATCGGAACGACAAACCGTTGCTAACCAACTGTTACCCTGTAATTATTTCGATTCTAACACGATCTTATATAAAATTCGTATTTTTAAAGGTTATGAATCAGAACTATATTTATCTATACTCCGCCCATTTTCCGAGAAGAGAATTCACACATGCGCTTCAGTGACGTCCATAACTCATAACAATTCAAAATGACGTCAGTTTATTGATAAACATAGAGCGAATGACGTCATACTTATCGATATAATACAGTGAACATATGATGCTAAAAAGCGCAAAGTAAAAGCATATTAACAAAACATAAACGTTTTGTGAACTTAAGTATAAAATGTGTATTACAATTGTGGTTTTATTGTACTAAATAATGCAGATAATGATTTGTTTCTCTCAATTTGCTATCGCGCGTTAAAGCACGTGCATTTTACGGAAGCATTTCTTCACATTTCCTGTACTATTTTCAAAACATTAGTATCCGCCCATTATTTGTTGCAGAATAACCCACAGTTATTACCTTCTTTATCTACGCACCACTAGCCGCTTGCCGTGGAAGAATTCCTTACTCACAACATGTACAGCACCTATACAACCATAAAATACAAACACATAGTTCTTTATGAGGGGGCCGCCTCTCTTTTATTTGTATGTAACACCGTTTTACAGTACGCTTAAATACAACATTAGTATATAGTTAGTCTGCATATGGTTTACGCATATAAGCTAACTTGCTAAGCACAAAAGACTAAGAAAACAACTCATTTTGTCTATACTCCGCCCATCATGCTATAAAGTACATTCACGCGCTCACTTCAGTGACGTAAATAAATAAAAAAAACAATATGACGCTGTCTTCGTTAATAATAAATGAGCGATTCACATCAAATTTATTGATACAAATCAAACAACCGATATGACGTCAGTTTTTGAATGCTGTAACATGCCAACAAACAGAAATACATTTTAATTTTCAATAACATGTACAGTTTGTGTATTTGTCATTATAAAATGTATCATTAAATATGTGTTTTTGTAACATAACATTATACAGACCGTATGTTTGTTACTATTTTGCGAGTGCGCATTTATGCACGTGCATTTTATTGTAAAATCCCTGCGATTTCTCTGCTATTTCTAAAGAACTATTTTCGAAACATTAGGCTCCGCCCATTATTATTGAAAACTAACCCATACATTGTACTTGGTTTGCTTCTTTGGGTTAGATACCAGTAATTCCAATTCCCATAGGGTCCCATTATAAAACGGCAAACTTACCAAGCCTTTTTGTAGCATTTCCTTTATTTCAGATTGTGGTAGCCTGTTTTCAAAGAAAAGATCAACATGTCGTCTTTCAAATTTTGCAATAAAACAGATATGGCATGTTACTTCTAAGAAAATGCATCTCACTTGAATGCAGGCACCGGTAGAAAACAAGGTTTCAGCAGTCATATTTCGACAAAAGCCCATTACACAGTAAACACACCCAAAAGATCACCTTTCAAGTTAGCCTCCAATGAAATGCAGCAAAATGTTGCAGACACGCGTAGGATATTAGAAATAACTACAAAAGGTATGTCTGAGATTTCTATATGGCTTTTATGCCAGAAAGAAGGAGGAACTATTTAGTAATAGGCACTACTTTTGGAAGGACCACGCAATGATACACAATGATTTACTGGTATCTAACCTTTGCCTACGTAAAATATGCCACATATCGTGTTAGAATCAGGTTTTTCAAATCTCTTCCACGCAATATTATATTCTTCATATCGTATTACATATTATGTAATACATTCGTAGTTTGTATTAAAATCTGTATCTGTTTATCAATATTGTCGTCCAAAATAATTTTAGACATCGCCGAAATATGGTTTCTTTGAATGTTAAGTTGGTACTTAAAACAAACTAATGCGCCCCAACGTAATTCTATGTTACGATGCGAATCAAGTGAAAATCTGTTTGTGTCGTCACTGCTTACATGTATATTATTTACAGTTTACGCCACACGTTTATCGTTTTGTGTTCGAATATCAAATACACGCTTTCCAGCAGCTATATACTATTCCTTTTTTGTGTCACACCATAACTTTCGCCCGTATACGCCAGGTTTATTACTGCATTAACCTAACATGCTGTAGAAACTTTCTATCGATAACGTCATCTTTTAAACTTGGCACGTCTAAATAAAGCTAACATACTCAATGGTCATGCCTGTAGAAGGTTACGGTCAATTCTGCGAGGTATTCGAAAGTATGGACGTCTGATTCCGCCGTTTTGTTATGGAGGAAAAAATTGTTTTATTTCAAAAACATGAACACATTGGAAATGATGAAAATAATCCGTCAGAGGTACTTAAAAAATTAAGATGTAAATAAGCGTTAAAACTATTATGTTATTAGTTTACATGGTTATTAGGCTGATCTTAAAGGGCATTTGACAAGAAAATATATGTTATCTTGCCTGTGTTCACTTGTTCTTATTGTTCGGTATAATAAAATGTACATCACACCCCACAGAGTGTGATTCAATTACAATTGGATGATTTAAATGCGTTAAAATTATTTACAAAAAAACGAAATCCATCGGTATAAGAAAGGCGTTTACTTGTGATGACAGTGGTTACTGTTTTTAATCACTTACATTCAGTTAATAATCCGCTAGTATATAAATCAGAAATGCCGAGAGGTTTGGACGTTCGACTTGCTTCTTTTTTCTAAGTGAGTCACGGTTATTTGTTATGCTTTTTGTTTTTATACTTGTTCCTTTTAGTTCAGATGTTTATTTGCATCTTAAGACGAGTAATAGCATATTTTAAAAACTACAATAATCTGTGAACATATCCCTTTTAAAGTTGCACTTGATTCTTATTTACTTATTTACCATAATATAATTCACCCAATAATATGATAAAATAAATGCCATACGAAGTGCTCTTAGGAATATTACCATCTATAAAAGGGAAATTCACAGTATCAAAATTGAAATTATCACGTTTGTCATAAAGACTAGTTTGCACTTTATTGTTACCGATATACGTAAATCTAGAAATGCAAGACAAATTTCAGTATTGAAAGTGTCTTTGGAGCGACAGTATGTGACGAGCCTTTGTGAATTGTTCATCTTACTGTACCGATGCTTTTTATGAAGAAGAACAAACCGTTGTTGGATAATGATCATAAGTGTAGTTTTGATTTCTCCGTAAGACTTACTTAATCAGGCGTCATGTTCATCAAACTATTTGTTGAAATGTGAGAATTTAATTTATTTCGCCCAATTCCTTTTAATTTGTGCATGGTAAGATATTCCGCGAAGCTAAGCAGCAATGTATAATAATGCTGTTTTTATGATACTATCTTTTGATGGTGATGTTATCTTAAATTAGTAGTCTGCATGTAATAATTACTTCAATAAATTGTATTTATTATTTCTTACTCTTTTCCGAATTATCACAGTATTTCAACGGAATAATCAAATAATAAAGCACGGATATAGCTAATAAATGTACATATGCATGCATTAGGTGATAATGTTGCATTCAGTATTTCGACTATTTAACCGTTCGTTCATGCATTCTAATTATAATCATGTTATATTCATGTATCCTTCTGTACATGCATGCGTGCATGCATGGGTCGATTTGTTCGTCCGTATGTCCGTCCATACTGATGAACTGATAGCCATTGATAGTAAGGAGATAATAATACATGACATATGCACGTTTAGCTACTACGTTTATACAGTTAGGTAATTGTACGAACGGACGAATGTATACCTAATTATGCAATACTGTAACGAAAACACACATACGCAATATCCTATTCAAGCGCGTGCTTGCATAATTATCTAAATTATAAGTACTAATTATGGAAAATTATTTTGAAATCTGGTCAGTGGTTTTTGACTTGAGCATTTTCAAAGTGTCTTTTAGTGTTTTAATAGCAATACTAGGACCCATATATATATCGCACATTATTGTATTTTGCAAAATTTAATATTATTTCATTTTTAATAGCTAGCGTTGTCGTTACAAGTGCCTATTCTCCGTTCCAATTTTAAGGCGTTATAACTTGCGTAAATGCACGGATAGTTTCGTAAAATCTGCTTAAGGATAA
Organism: Congeria kusceri; assembly: GCA_027627225.1. Classification (NCBI taxonomy): domain Eukaryota; kingdom Metazoa; phylum Mollusca; class Bivalvia; order Myida; family Dreissenidae; genus Congeria; species Congeria kusceri. The sequence continues at coordinate 30,470,857 of CM051024.1, forward strand.
AAACATATACGATATGCATAAATTAAGAAAAGTATATTGTTATTTACATTGCAGAGGCATTTCATTAGGGAAGGGGTATGCATCCAGAATCGTATTAACGCAATGCCGCATCACTGTTGTAATATCGGTGCTTTTGTTTGCAAATCATATATTGACCTTTTGTTCTTATATGATCTAAGATGTCTCATACTGTGAAATTTTTACAAATTTATTGTTAACGTTTGATTATTATTTTTATAATTAATATATATGAACATTTCGTTCCAGTTTTACTTTTACAATAATCAATTTGACGTGTTTTTTTTTCACTTAAATTGTTGGATAGGATTCTACCAAGCAAGGTATTCGTGTGTTATTATTAAACGAAGCCGTTTCGCTAGCATGTAATATGTACAGTTTATATTTTTTTAGGTAAACATTCCTTTTCTTAAAAGCGACCAAATAAAATCTTAACATAACATAGAACGTAGCTTGAAAATGTATTTGAATTCAATGTTGATATCATTCTGTGTATATTTGCTAGATGCATGTTAATTGTCTAATTTATTGTGAATTTATATCTTAGTATGATGAATTGTTTAAAACGTAAAATAAGAAAAAATGCATTTTGGGATTTATATTTAGATGTTATCCTTTCTAAGACAAGTTATGCCCAGTCAAAGCAAAGAGCTTAGATACTGTATATATTTATTTATGATGTGGATTTACTGTATACTGTAGTCTTACTAACAAAGAATCTCTTATTTTATACCTAAGCAGTAATAATGTTTGGTGCTTGTTGGCTATACCGGCCGAATATCGGGCAATATCGACACCTTAAGACGTGAAAAAGAAATATGTTTGGGTGTTGATATTACCCCGTAAGTAAATCCGCAACGTAGTGTTTACTTGAAACTACTAACGAATGGAACAAATCGTTGTCGACTAAGTCAAGTTACACAACAGTTTGTCTGTTCACTGTCAAGCTGGTAATATTGACACATTTTGGGTAATATCGACACCTTCCATAATCCCAGATAAAGACGCATATTTACATTATTACTTTGCGTGTTTTTATCACTTAAAAGTAATTAAGAGTTTATCTGATATATGTTTATATTAAACGTATTTCTTAACTTATGTGCGCATCCCCCTATTTATGAGACATACATTAATCGTCTATGCATTGTTCCAATTATTGTAGCGACCCGCAAATTTCAATGAAGACTAAGAATTAAGAATAAAACATTTGTGTATCATCTAGATATTTGGAGGTGTCAACTAATTATATTTTTGTTAATACCTATCAACTTGTCAAATGCAAAGATGCGCCTGAATTAAAACTGGATTGATAATTTCTCGCTAGCGCGTTTTTGAACGGGAACAAGTACAAAAAGCAAGCCATAAATATCCGTGTCATATTCTAGGAAGCCATCATTCCCGCTCGTGTACGCATGCGTTTAAAAAAATCTTAAACACGGCAGTAAACGCACTATTTTACAGATTAATTCTTCCCCAACATGTCAATAAAAAAATATCCGAATGATTCAAATTAAGTTTCTCCCTCACTGCGTTCGTCCGAAATAAATGAATTATTTGAGAAATAATTGACGGGTAACTGTTGGTTATTGCGGTTATAACCAACTGTTTGGAGTTCCGATAGGTAGGAATTAAACCATGAGGACGGGAGACCGAGTGGTTTGATAACAAGCATCGGAACGACAAACCGTTGCTAACCAACTGTTACCCTGTAATTATTTCGATTCTAACACGATCTTATATAAAATTCGTATTTTTAAAGGTTATGAATCAGAACTATATTTATCTATACTCCGCCCATTTTCCGAGAAGAGAATTCACACATGCGCTTCAGTGACGTCCATAACTCATAACAATTCAAAATGACGTCAGTTTATTGATAAACATAGAGCGAATGACGTCATACTTATCGATATAATACAGTGAACATATGATGCTAAAAAGCGCAAAGTAAAAGCATATTAACAAAACATAAACGTTTTGTGAACTTAAGTATAAAATGTGTATTACAATTGTGGTTTTATTGTACTAAATAATGCAGATAATGATTTGTTTCTCTCAATTTGCTATCGCGCGTTAAAGCACGTGCATTTTACGGAAGCATTTCTTCACATTTCCTGTACTATTTTCAAAACATTAGTATCCGCCCATTATTTGTTGCAGAATAACCCACAGTTATTACCTTCTTTATCTACGCACCACTAGCCGCTTGCCGTGGAAGAATTCCTTACTCACAACATGTACAGCACCTATACAACCATAAAATACAAACACATAGTTCTTTATGAGGGGGCCGCCTCTCTTTTATTTGTATGTAACACCGTTTTACAGTACGCTTAAATACAACATTAGTATATAGTTAGTCTGCATATGGTTTACGCATATAAGCTAACTTGCTAAGCACAAAAGACTAAGAAAACAACTCATTTTGTCTATACTCCGCCCATCATGCTATAAAGTACATTCACGCGCTCACTTCAGTGACGTAAATAAATAAAAAAAACAATATGACGCTGTCTTCGTTAATAATAAATGAGCGATTCACATCAAATTTATTGATACAAATCAAACAACCGATATGACGTCAGTTTTTGAATGCTGTAACATGCCAACAAACAGAAATACATTTTAATTTTCAATAACATGTACAGTTTGTGTATTTGTCATTATAAAATGTATCATTAAATATGTGTTTTTGTAACATAACATTATACAGACCGTATGTTTGTTACTATTTTGCGAGTGCGCATTTATGCACGTGCATTTTATTGTAAAATCCCTGCGATTTCTCTGCTATTTCTAAAGAACTATTTTCGAAACATTAGGCTCCGCCCATTATTATTGAAAACTAACCCATACATTGTACTTGGTTTGCTTCTTTGGGTTAGATACCAGTAATTCCAATTCCCATAGGGTCCCATTATAAAACGGCAAACTTACCAAGCCTTTTTGTAGCATTTCCTTTATTTCAGATTGTGGTAGCCTGTTTTCAAAGAAAAGATCAACATGTCGTCTTTCAAATTTTGCAATAAAACAGATATGGCATGTTACTTCTAAGAAAATGCATCTCACTTGAATGCAGGCACCGGTAGAAAACAAGGTTTCAGCAGTCATATTTCGACAAAAGCCCATTACACAGTAAACACACCCAAAAGATCACCTTTCAAGTTAGCCTCCAATGAAATGCAGCAAAATGTTGCAGACACGCGTAGGATATTAGAAATAACTACAAAAGGTATGTCTGAGATTTCTATATGGCTTTTATGCCAGAAAGAAGGAGGAACTATTTAGTAATAGGCACTACTTTTGGAAGGACCACGCAATGATACACAATGATTTACTGGTATCTAACCTTTGCCTACGTAAAATATGCCACATATCGTGTTAGAATCAGGTTTTTCAAATCTCTTCCACGCAATATTATATTCTTCATATCGTATTACATATTATGTAATACATTCGTAGTTTGTATTAAAATCTGTATCTGTTTATCAATATTGTCGTCCAAAATAATTTTAGACATCGCCGAAATATGGTTTCTTTGAATGTTAAGTTGGTACTTAAAACAAACTAATGCGCCCCAACGTAATTCTATGTTACGATGCGAATCAAGTGAAAATCTGTTTGTGTCGTCACTGCTTACATGTATATTATTTACAGTTTACGCCACACGTTTATCGTTTTGTGTTCGAATATCAAATACACGCTTTCCAGCAGCTATATACTATTCCTTTTTTGTGTCACACCATAACTTTCGCCCGTATACGCCAGGTTTATTACTGCATTAACCTAACATGCTGTAGAAACTTTCTATCGATAACGTCATCTTTTAAACTTGGCACGTCTAAATAAAGCTAACATACTCAATGGTCATGCCTGTAGAAGGTTACGGTCAATTCTGCGAGGTATTCGAAAGTATGGACGTCTGATTCCGCCGTTTTGTTATGGAGGAAAACATTGTTTTATTTCAAAAACATGAACACATTGGAAATGATGAAAATAATCCGTCAGAGGTACTTAAAAAATTAAGATGTAAATAAGCGTTAAAACTATTATGTTATTAGTTTACATGGTTATTAGGCTGATCTTAAAGGGCATTTGACAAGAAAATATATGTTATCTTGCCTGTGTTCACTTGTTCTTATTGTTCGGTATAATAAAATGTACATCACACCCCACAGAGTGTGATTCAATTACAATTGGATGATTTAAATGCGTTAAAATTATTTACAAAAAAACGAAATCCATCGGTATAAGAAAGGCGTTTACTTGTGATGACAGTGGTTACTGTTTTTAATCACTTACATTCAGTTAATAATCCGCTAGTATATAAATCAGAAATGCCGAGAGGTTTGGACGTTCGACTTGCTTCTTTTTTCTAAGTGAGTCACGGTTATTTGTTATGCTTTTTGTTTTTATACTTGTTCCTTTTAGTTCAGATGTTTATTTGCATCTTAAGACGAGTAATAGCATATTTTAAAAACTACAATAATCTGTGAACATATCCCTTTTAAAGTTGCACTTGATTCTTATTTACTTATTTACCATAATATAATTCACCCAATAATATGATAAAATAAATGCCATACGAAGTGCTCTTAGGAATATTACCATCTATAAAAGGGAAATTCACAGTATCAAAATTGAAATTATCACGTTTGTCATAAAGACTAGTTTGCACTTTATTGTTACCGATATACGTAAATCTAGAAATGCAAGACAAATTTCAGTATTGAAAGTGTCTTTGGAGCGACAGTATGTGACGAGCCTTTGTGAATTGTTCATCTTACTGTACCGATGCTTTTTATGAAGAAGAACAAACCGTTGTTGGATAATGATCATAAGTGTAGTTTTGATTTCTCCGTAAGACTTACTTAATCAGGCGTCATGTTCATCAAACTATTTGTTGAAATGTGAGAATTTAATTTATTTCGCCCAATTCCTTTTAATTTGTGCATGGTAAGATATTCCGCGAAGCTAAGCAGCAATGTATAATAATGCTGTTTTTATGATACTATCTTTTGATGGTGATGTTATCTTAAATTAGTAGTCTGCATGTAATAATTACTTCAATAAATTGTATTTATTATTTCTTACTCTTTTCCGAATTATCACAGTATTTCAACGGAATAATCAAATAATAAAGCACGGATATAGCTAATAAATGTACATATGCATGCATTAGGTGATAATGTTGCATTCAGTATTTCGACTATTTAACCGTTCGTTCATGCATTCTAATTATAATCATGTTATATTCATGTATCCTTCTGTACATGCATGCGTGCATGCATGGGTCGATTTGTTCGTCCGTATGTCCGTCCATACTGATGAACTGATAGCCATTGATAGTAAGGAGATAATAATACATGACATATGCACGTTTAGCTACTACGTTTATACAGTTAGGTAATTGTACGAACGGACGAATGTATACCTAATTATGCAATACTGTAACGAAAACACACATACGCAATATCCTATTCAAGCGCGTGCTTGCATAATTATCTAAATTATAAGTACTAATTATGGAAAATTATTTTGAAATCTGGTCAGTGGTTTTTGACTAGAGCATTTTCAAAGTGTCTTTTAGTGTTTTAATAGCAATACTAGGACCCATATATATATCGCACATTATTGTATTTTGCAAAATTTAATATTATTTCATTTTTAATAGCTAGCGTTGTCGTTACAAGTGCCTATTTCCCGTTCCAATTTTAAGGCGTTATAACTTGCGTAAATGCACGGATAGTTTCGTAAAATCTGCTTAAGGATAAAAACATATACGATATGCATAAATTAAGAAAAGTATATTGTTATTTACATTGCAGAGGCATTTCATTAGGGAATGGGTATGCATCCATAATCGTATTAACGCAATGCCGCATCACTGTTGTAATATCGGTGTTTTTGTTTGCAAATCATATATTGACCTTTTGTTCTTATATGATCTAAGATGTCTCATACTGTGAAATTTTTACAAATTTATTGTTAACGTTTGATTATTAGTTTTATAATTAATATATATGAACATTTCGTTCCAGTTTTACTTTTACAATAATCAATTTGACGTTTTTTTTTTTACTTAAATTGTTGGATAGGATTCTACCAAGCAAGGTATTCGTGTGTTATTATTAAACGAAGCCGTTTCGCTAGCATGTAATATGTACAGTTTATATTTTTTTAGGTAAACATTCCTTTTCTTAAAAGCGACCAAATAAAATCTTAACATAACATAGAACGTAGCTTGAAAATGTATTTGAATTCAATGTTGATATCATTCTGTGTATATTTGCTAGATGCATGTTAATTGTCTAATTTATTGTGAATTTATATCTTAGTATGATGAATTGTTTAAAACGTAAAATAAGAAAAAATGCATTTTGGGATTTATATTTAGATGTTATCCTTTCTAAGACAAGTTATGCCCAGTCAAAGCAAAGAGCTTAGATACTGTATATATTTATTTATGATGTGGATTTACTGTATACTGTAGTCTTACTAACAAAGAATCTCTTATTTTATACCTAAGCAGTAATAATGTTTGGTGCTTGTTGGCTATACCGGCCGAATATCGGGCAATATCGACACCTTAAGACGTGAAAAAGAAATATGTTTGGGTGTTGATATTACCCCGTAAGTAAATCCGCAACGTAGTGTTTACTTGAAACTACTAACGAATGGAACAAATCGTTGTCGACTAAGTCAAGTTACACAACAGTTTGTCTGTTCACTGTCAAGCTGGTAATATTGACACATTTTGGGTAATATCGACACCTTCCATAATCCCAGATAAAGACGCATATTTACATTATTACTTTGCGTGTTTTTATCACTTAAAAGTAATTAAGAGTTTATCTGATATATGTTTATATTAAACGTATTTCTTAACTTATGTGCGCATCCCCCTATTTATGAGACATACATTAATCGTCTATGCATTGTTCCAATTATTGTAGCGACCCGCAAATTTCAATGAAGACTAAGAATTAAGAATAAAACATTTGTGTATCATCTAGATATTTGGAGGTGTCAACTAATTATATTTTTGTTAATACCTATCAACTTGTCAAATGCAAAGATGCGCCTGAATTAAAACTGGATTGATAATTTCTCGCTAGCGCGTTTTTGAACGGGAACAAGTACAAAAAGCAAGCCATAAATATCCGTGTCATATTCTAGGAAGCCATCATTCCCGCTCGTGTACGCATGCGTTTAAAAAAATCTTAAACACGGCAGTAAACGCACTATTTTACAGATTAATTCTTCCCCAACATGTCAATAAAAAAATATCCGAATGATTCAAATTAAGTTTCTCCCTCACTGCGTTCGTCCGAAATAAATGAATTATTTGAGAAATAATTGACGGGTAACTGTTGGTTATTGCGGTTATAACCAACTGTTTGGAGTTCCGATAGGTAGGAATTAAACCATGAGGACGGGAGACCGAGTGGTTTGATAACAAGCATCGGAACGACAAACCGTTGCTAACCAACTGTTACCCTGTAATTATTTCGATTCTAACACGATCTTATATAAAATTCGTATTTTTAAAGGTTATGAATCAGAACTATATTTATCTATACTCCGCCCATTTTCCGAGAAGAGAATTCACACATGCGCTTCAGTGACGTCCATAACTCATAACAATTCAAAATGACGTCAGTTTATTGATAAACATAGAGCGAATGACGTCATACTTATCGATATAATACAGAGAACATATGATGCTAAAAAGCGCAAAGTAAAAGCATATTAACAAAACATAAACGTTTTGTGAACTTAAGTATAAAATGTGTATTACAATTGTGGTTTGATTGTACTAAATAATGCAGATAATGATTTGTTTCTCTCAATTTGCTATCGCGCGTTAAAGCACGTGCATTTTACGGAAGCATTTCTTCACATTTCCTGAACTATTTTCTAAACATTAGTATCCGCCCATTATTTGTTGCAGAATAACCCACAGTTATTACCTTCTTTTCTACGCACCACTAACCGCTTGCCGTGGAAGAATTCCTTACTCACAACATGTACAGCACCTATACAACCATAAAATACAAACACATAGTTCTTTATGAGGGGGACCGCCTCTCTTTTATTTGTATGTAACACCGTTTTACTGTACGCTTAAATACCAGATTAGTATATAGTTAGTCTGCATATGGTTTACGCATATAAGCTAACTTGCTAAGCACAAAAGACTAAGAAAACAACTCATTTTGTCTATACTCCGCCCATCATGCTATAAAGTACATTCACGCGCTCACTTCAGTGACGTAAATAAATAAAAAAAACAATATGACGCTGTCTTCGTTAATAATAAATGAGCGATTCACATCAAATTTATTGATACAAATCAAACAACCGATATGACGTCAGTTTTTGAATGCTGTAACATGCCAACAAACAGAAATACATTTTAATTTTCAATAACATGTACAGTTTGTGTATTTGTCATTATAAAATGTATCATTAAATATGTGTTTTTGTAACATAACATTATACAGACCGTATGTTTGTTACTATTTTGCGAGTGCGCATTTATGCACGTGCATTTTATTGTAAAATCCCTGCGATTTCTCTGCTATTTCTAAAGAACTATTTTCGAAACATTAGGCTCCGCCCATTATTATTGAAAAATAACCCATACATTGTACTTGGTTTGCTTCTTTGGGTTAGATACCAGTAATTCCAATTCCCATAGGGTCCCATTATAAAACGGCAAACTTACCAAGCCTTTTTGTAGCATTTCCTTTATTTCAGATTGTGGTAGCCTGTTTTCAAAGAAAAGATCAACATGTCGTCTTTCAAATTTTGCAATAAAACAGATATGGCATGTTACTTCTAAGAAAATGCATCTCACTTGAATGCAGGCACCGGTAGAAAACAAGGTTTCGGCAGTCATATTTCGACAAAAGCCCCATTACACAGTAAACACACCCAAAAGATCACCTTTCAAGTTAGCCTCCAATGAAATGCAGCAAAATGTTGCAGACACGCGTAGGATATTAGAAATAACTACAAAAGGTATGTCTGAGATTTCTATATGGCTTTTATGCCAGAAAGAAGGAGGAACTATTTAGTAATAGGCACTACTTTTGGAAGGACCACGCAATGATACACAATGATTTACTGGTATCTAACCTTTGCCTACGTAAAATATGCCACATATCGTGTTAGAATCAGGTTTTTCAAATCTCTTCCACGCAATATTCTTCATATCGTATTACATATTATGTAATACATTCGTAGTTTGTATTAAAATCTGTATCTGTTTATCAATATTGTCGTCCAAAATAATTTTAGACATCGCCGAAATATGGTTTCTTTGAATGTTAAGTTGGTACTTAAAACAAACTAATGCGCCCCAACGTAATTCTATGTTACGATGTGAATCAAGTGAAAATCTGTTTGTGTCGTCACTGCTTACATGTATATTATTTACAGATTTAATATGACCGTCTCTTTTTGCGTTAGGGTGATCTCGTTTACAATAACATTTATTGTGTCGCTCAGTTTGAGACAGCGTTACCCGCTAACCGGTAGATAACAGGCGTAAGTCGATAAAAATGGCTTACATACAAGGATTTGTATGTTGTATAACGCATGTTGTTGAAATCACTGCCACTATTCTAATGATTGTTTTCGCCAAGTAATGAGTATCGCCGTTTCTATAACCGTCTCTATTTTTGTAAGGGTGATCTCGTTTACAATAACATTAATTGTTTCGCCTTATTTGCGACAGTGTTATACGCTAACCGGTAGGTTGCAGATGTGAGTCGATGTAAATGGCTTACATACACATTTAATATATATATAAAAATCCTTGTTTCAAGACCTAATAGTTCTGAACTTAAAATGCATCCAATTCATTAGTCTTAAATGCATACTGTAATATTTAATTTCTGCTAGTATTTAACACTTTAGTGCCAATAATAAAAATTGCGGAGACGCAGAGAAAAGTAAAGAATAAAAAGTAGTGAGTAATGTTCAATTATTAAGAATTTTGTAAAGTATAACATACATGTAATCTTCTGCTAAATGAACAAAAATCGAAGTACAAGTGATTTGAAAACACGTATCTATATTTCGTACCGGGAATTTTTCCATTGAGAGTTATCATAAAACAATATTATTTCGATTCTAACACGATCTTAGTCTGCATTTTAAAACTACTGAACGAGAACTATATTTTGTCTATACTCCGCCCATCTTTATACGAAGTACATTCACGCGCGCACTTAAGTGACATCAATTAATCATAGCAAAACAATATGACGTCGTCTTCATTCATAATAAATGTGCGAAGATGGTCAGATTCATTTTAAAAATCAAACAATCAATATGACGTCATTTGTTTGTACTGTAACATGCCAACATACACAAATACATTTTAATTTTTGATAACATGTACGCTTTGTGTAATTGTTATTAGATTATGTATCATTAAATATTTGTTTTTGTTACAATACATTATACAGAAATCGTATGTGTGTTACGACTTTGCGAGTGCGCGTTCGAGCATGTGCATTTTATTGTAAAATATCCGAGATTTCTACAGAAGTATTAACGAAACATTAGGCTCCGCCCATAATTATTGCAAAATAACCCATAGATTGTACTTGGTTGGCTTCTTTGCCTATGGAAATAATGCCGCATATCGTGTTAGAATAGTGTTTTTTTTAAATATCTTCCACGTAATAGTCTTCATACCGTATTACATAGTATGTAATGAATTCGTAGTTTGTCTTAAAACCTTCTAATTTCAATATTGCCGTCCAAAATATTTTTAGACATCGCTGATGCATGGTTTCTGTGAGTGTTAGGCTGGTACTTAAACAAACTAATGCGCCGCAACGCAATTATATGATATGATGTGAATCAAGCGAAAACTTGTTTGTGTCGTCACTGCTTATATTATAAACATATTATGCCACACATTTATCGCGTTTTGTGCTCGAATAACCAATAAACACTTTCCAGCAGCTATATACTATTCCTTTTTGTGTCACGCGATGACTTTTGCCCGAATCCGCCACGTGTATTACTGATTTAACCTAACGCGTTGTAGAAACTTCCTATCAATAACGCCCTTTTTTTTAGACTTGATACGTCTAAATATATCTGAACATACCCAACGGTCAAATTCTGCGAAGTATGCGATAGTATGGACGTCTGGCACTGCAGTTTTAATATGGAGGAACCAACATTTTATGTTATTAGGTTCCCTGGTTATTAAGCTGATCTTAAAGGGCATTTGACAAGAAAATTATATTTCCTGTGTTCACTTGTTTTTATTTTTCGGTATAATAAAATGTATATCACACCCCGCAGTAAAACGAAATCCTTCCAGATAAGGAAAGAGTTTACTTGTGATGGCAGTGGTTTCAGTTTTTTATCACTTACATTCAGTAAATAACCCGTCAGTATATTATTCGGAATTGCCGAGAGGTTTGCATGTTCAACTTGCAAGTTTGTTATCTGAGTTTTGAACCACGGGTTTTGATATGCTTTTTTCGTTATTATACTTGATCTTTTTAGTACAGATGTTTATTTGTCATGTTAAGGCGGTTTGTGTCATATGCATATTTTAAAAACAATTACAAAAATCTGTGAATATGACCCTTTTAAAGTTGCACATGATTCTTATTTGCATAATATAATATTTTTTATTTTACATTTTTCAGCTCAACCGTCTATTCCACGTAAGTAAAATTTTTAATAAATAAATGCTGCTTATATATTAAGACTATTGAAATTAAATATATCATACACGTGATAAGTACTATAGAACGTACAGGGTACTAACTTATAATTAATAAATAGGAACAAGTGTTTCAAGACAAGCTGCTTCTGTAGTTAAAATTTGCATTGAGTCATCTCTTATGTGTACTTGCTAGCAGTGTCTCTTATAATGGAAGCTATATGAAGCGATATCAATGCAGACCACATTTGTTGCGTATATAAACAGGCTGTTTGATGTTCTAGCGTTGTAAGGACACAGTGTATATAATTGTGTTTATAATTCACTCAGTAATATGATAATATAAATTCGATACGAAGTTCTCTTAGGAATATTACCATATAAAAGGGAAATTCACAGTATCAAAATTGAAATTATCAGGTTTGTCATACAGACTAGTTTGCGCTTTATTGTAACTAATATACGTAAATCTAGAAATGCAGCATCACTACTCGAAGTACACGATTTATTTATTGTATTTGGGGACAATCTTTTTTGATATTTTTATAACAAATCGGATAATCAATATTTAACACGTTATCAATATATCAACTAGTTTTATTAAATCTTTGAATAAAATTTAAATGCCTTTTTTTAGACAAACTAAGCATAAAATCTCTTTCATACTAGAATCTGCTATAAGGATGTCAAGATAAATTTTGGTATTGAATGTGTGTTTGGAGCGATATTATGTGACCTGCCTTTATAGAAGAGCCAACCGTTGTTTTATAATGATCATACGTGATGTTTTTATTTATCCGTAAGATATACTTACTCAGTCGTCATGTACATCAAACTAGTTGTTTAAGTGTGAGGGTTTTATTTGTTTCGCCCTATTCCTTTTAATTAGTGCATGGTAATATCTTCCGCGTCTTTAAGCAGCAATGTATAATACTGTTACGTTTATGGTTCTATCTTTTGTTGTTGATTGTATATTTAACTAGTAGCCAGCATGTAACACTTACTTCAAATAATTGTATTTATTATTTCTTACTCTTTTCTGAATTAAAATCCTAGATTTCAACGGAATAATCACATAATAAAGTACGGATAAAGCTAATAAATGTACATATGCATGCATTAGGTGATAATGCTGTACTCAGTATTTCGACTATTTAACCGTTCGTTCATGCATTCTAATTATAATCATGTTATATTCATGTATCCTTCTGTACATGCATGCGTGCATGCATGGGTCGATTTGTTCGTCCGTATGTCCGTCCATACTGATGAACTGATAGCCATTGATAGTAAGGAGATAATAATACATGACATATGCACGTTTAGCTACTACGTTTATACAGTTAGGTAATTGTACGAACGGACGAATGTATACCTAATTATGTAATACTGTAACGAAAACACACATACGCAATATCCTATTCAAGCGCGTGCTTGCATAATTATCTAAATTATAAGTACTAATTATCGAAAATTATTTTGAAATCTGGTCAGTGGTTTTTGACTAGAGCATTTTCAAAGTGTCTTTTAGTGTTTTAATAGCAATACTAGGACCCATATATATATCGCACATTATTGTATTTTGCAAAATATAATATTATTTCATTTTTAATAGCTAGCGTTGTCGTTACAAGTGCCTATTGCCCGTTCCAATTTTAAGGCGTTATAACTTGCGTAAATGCACGGATAGTTTCGTAAAATCTGCTTAAGGATAAAAACATATACGATATGCATAAATTAAGAAAAGTATATTATTATTTACATTGCAGAGGCATTTCATTAGGGAATGGGTATGCATCCATAATCGTATTAACGCAATGCCGCATCACTGTTGTAATATCGGTGCTTTTGTTTGCAAATCATATATTGACCTTTTGTTCTTATATGATCTAAGATGTCTCATACTGTGAAATTTTAACAAATTTATTGTTAACGTTTGATTATTATTTTTATAATTAATATATATGAACATTTCGTTCCAGTTTTACTTTTACAATAATCAATTTGACGTGTTTGTTTTTCACTTAAATTGTTGGATAGGATTCTACCAAGCAAGGTATTCGTGTGTTATTATTAAACGAAGCCGTTTCGCTAGCATGTAATATGTACAGTTTATATTTTTTTAGGTAAACATTCCTTTTCTTAAAAGCGACCAAATAAAATCTTAACATAACATAGAACGTAGCTTGAAAATGTATTTGAATTCAATGTTGATATCATTCTGTGTATATTTGCTAGATGCATGTTAATTGTCTAATTTATTGTGAATTTATATCTTAGTATGATGAATTGTTTAAAACGTAAAATAAGAAAAAATGCATTTTGGGATTTATATTTAGATGTTATCATTTCTAAGACAAGTTATGCCCAGTCAAAGCAAAGAGCTTAGATACTGTATATATTTATTTATGATGTGGATTTACTGTATACTGTAGTCTTACTAACAAAGAATCTCTTATTTTATACCTAAGCAGTAATAATGTTTGGTGCTTGTTGGCTATACCGGCCGAATATCGGGCAATATCGACACCTTAAGACGTGAAAAAGAAATGTGTTTCGATGTTGATATTAACCCGTAAGTAAATCCGCAACGTAGTGTTTACTTGAAACTACTAACGAATGGAACAAATCGTTGTCGATTATGTCAAGTTACACAACAGTTTGTCTGTTCACTGTCAAGCTGGTAATATCGACACATTTTGGGTAATATCGACACCTTCCATAATCCCAGATAAAGACGCATATTTACATTATTACTTTGCGTGTTTTTATCACTTAAAAGTAATTAAGAGTTTATCTGATATATGTTTATATTAAACGTATTTCTTAACTTATGTGCGCATCCCCCTATTTATGAGACATACATTAATCGTCTATGCATTGTTCCAATTATTGTAGCGACCCGCAAATTTCAATGAAGACTAAGAATTAAGAATAAAACATTTGTGTATCATCTAGATATTTGGAGGTGTCAACAAATTATATTTTTGGTAATACCTATCAACTTGTCAAATGCAAAGATGCGCCTGAATTAAAACTGGAATGATAATTCTCGCTAGCGCGTTTTTGAACGGGAACAAGTACAAAAAGCAAGCCATAAATGTCAGTGTCATATTCTAGGAAGCCATTATTCCCGCTCGTGTACGCATGCGTTTAAAAAACTCTTATACACGGCAGTAAACGCACTATTTTACAGATTAATTCTTCCCCAACATGTCAATAAAAAAATATCCGAATGATTCAAATTAAGTTTATCCCTCACTGCGTTCGTCCGAAATAAATGAATTATTTGAGAAATAATTGACGGGTAACTGTTGGTTATTGCGGTTATAACCAACTGTTTGGAGTTCCGATAGGTAGGAATTAAAACACGAGGACGGGAGCCCGAGTGGTTTGATAACAAGCATCGGAACGACAAACCGTTGCTAACCAACTGTTACCCTGTAATTATTTCGATTCTAACACGATCTTATATAAAATTCGTATTTTTAAAGGTTATGAATCAGAACTATATTTATCTATACTCCGCCCATTTT
The DNA here is from genome assembly GCA_027627225.1 of Congeria kusceri. Lineage (NCBI taxonomy): Eukaryota > Metazoa > Mollusca > Bivalvia > Myida > Dreissenidae > Congeria > Congeria kusceri. The sequence goes on from CM051024.1 coordinate 30,486,118, forward strand.
CCAAGAAGAGAATTCACACGTGCGCTTCAGTGACGTCTATAACTCATAACAATTCAAAATGTCGTCAGCTTTATTGATAAACCTAGAGCGAATGACGGCATACTTATCGATATAATACAGTGAACATATGATGCTAAAAAGCGCAAATTAAAAGCATATTAACAAAACATAAACGTTTTGTGAACTTAAGTATAAAATGTGTATTACAATTGTGGTTTTATTGTACTAAATAATGCAGATAATGATTTGTTTCTCTCAATTTGCTATCGCGCGTTAAAGCACGTGCATTTTACGGAAGCATTTCTTCTCATTTCCTGAACTATTTTCAAAACATTAGTATCCGCCCATTATTTGTTGCAGAATAACCCACAGTTATTACCTTCTTTATCTACGCACCACTAGCCGCTTGCCGTGGAAGAATTCCTTACTCACAACATGTACAGCACCTATACAACCATAAAATACAAACACATAGTTCTTTATGAGGGGGACCGCCTCTCTTTTATTTGTATGTAACACCGTTTTACTGTACGCTTAAATACAACATTAGTATATAGTTAGTCTGCATATGGTTTACGCATATAAGCTAACTTGCTAAGCACAAAAGACTAAGAAAACAACTCATTTTGTCTATACTCCGCCCATCATGCTATAAAGTACATTCACGCGCGCACTTCAGTGACGTAAATAAATTAAAAAAAAATATGACGCCGTCTTCGTTAATAATAAATGAGCGATTCACATCAAATTTATTGATACAAATCAAACAACCGATATGACGTCAGTTTTTGAATGCTGTAACATGCCACCAAACAGAAATACATTTTAATTTTCAATAACATGTACGGTTTGTGTATTTGTCATTATAAAATGTATCATTAAATATGTGTTTTTGTAACATTACATTATACAGAAACCGTATGTTTGTTACTATTTTGCGAGTGCGCATTTAAGCACGTGCATTTCATTGTAAAATCCCTGCGATTTCTCTGCTATTTCTAAAGAACTATTTTCGAAACATTAGGCCCCGCCCATTATTATTGAAAAATAACCCATACATTGTACTTGGTTTGCTTCTTTGGGTTAAATACCAGTAATTCCAATTCCCATAGGGTCCCATTATAAAACGGCAAACTTACCAAGCCTTTTTGTAGCATTTACTTTATTTCAGATTGTGGTAGCCTGCTTTCAATGAAAAGATCAACATGTCGTCTTTCAAATTTTGCAATAAAACAGATATGGCATGTTACTTATAAGAAAATGCATCTCACTTGAATGCAGGCACCGGTAGAAAACAAGGTTTCGGCAGTCATATTTCGACAAAAGCCCCATTACACAGTAAACACACCCAAAAGATCACCTTTCAAGTTAGCCTCCAATGAAATGCAGCAATATGTTGCAGACACGCGTAGGATATTAGAAATAACTACAAAAGGTATGTCTGAGATTTCTATATGGCTTTTATGCCAGAAAGAAGGAGGAACTATTTAGTAATAGGCACTACTTTTGGAAGGACCACGCAATGATACAAAATGATTTACTGGTATCTAACCTTTGCCTACGTAAAATATGCCACATATCGTGTTAGAATCAGGTTTTTCAAATCTCTTCCACGCAATATTCTTCATATCGTATTACATATTATGTAATACATTCGTAGTTTGTATTAAAATCTGTATCTGTTTATCAATATTGTCGTCCAAAATAATTTTAGACATCGCCGAAATATGGTTTCTTTGAATGTTAAGTTGGTACTTAAAACAAACTAATGCGCCCCAACGTAATTCTATGTTACAATGCGAATCAAGTGAAAATCTGTTTGTGTCGTCACTGCTTACATGTATATTATTTACAGTTTACGCCACACTTTTATCGTTTTGTGTTCGAATATCAAATACACGCTTTCCAGCAGCTATATACTATTCCTTTTTTGTGTCACACCATAACTTTCGCCCGTATACGCCAGGTTTATTACTGCATTAACCTAACATGCTGTAGAAACGTTCTATCGATAACGTCATCTTTTAAACTTGGCACGTCTAAATAAAGCTGAACATACTCAATGGTCATGCCTGTAGAAGGTTACGGTCAATTCTGCGAGGTATTCGAAAGTATGGACGTCTGATTCCGCCGTTTTGTTATGGAGGAAAAAATTGTTTTATTTCAAAAACATGAACACATTCGAAATGATGAAAATAATCCGTCAGAGGTACTGAAAGAATTAAGAGGTAAATAAGCGTTAAAACTATTATGTTATTAGTTTACATGGTTATTAGGCTGATCTTAAAGGGCATTTGACAAGAAAATATATGTTATCTTGCCTGTGTTCACTTGTTCTTATTGTTCGGTATAATAAAATGTACATCACACCCCACAGAGTGTGATTCAATTGCATTTGGATGATTTAAATGCGTTAAAATTATTTACAAAAAAACGAAATCCATCGGTATAAGAAAGGCGTTTACTTGTGATGGCAGTGATTACTGTTTTTAATCACTTACATTCAGTTAATAATCCGCCAGTATATAAATCAGAAATGCCGAGAGGTTTGGACGTTCGACTTGCTTCTTTTTTCTAAGTGAGCCACGGTTATTTGTTATGCTTTTTGTTTTTATACTTGTTCCTTTTAGTTCAGATGTTTATTTGCATCTTAAGACGATTAATAGCATATTTTAAAAACTACAAAAATCTGTGAACATATCCCTTTTAAAGTTGCACTTGATTCTTATTTGCTTATTTACCATAATATAATTCACTCAATAATATGATAAAATAAATGCCATACGAAGTGCTCTTAGGAATATTACCATCTATAAAAGGGAAATTCACAGTATCAAAATTGAAATTATCACGTTTGTCATAAAGACTAGTTTGCACTTTATTGTTAACGATATACGTAAATCTAGAAATGCAAGACAAATTTCAGTATTGAAAGTGTCTTTGGTGCGACAGTATGTGACGAGCCTTTGTGAATTGTTCATCTTACTGTACCGATGCTTTTTATGAAGAAGAACAAACCGTTGTTGGATAATGATCATAAGTGTAGTTTTGATTTCTCCGTAAGACTTACTTAATCAGGCGTCATGTTCATCAAACTAGTTGTTGAAATGTGAGAATTTAATTTATTTCGCCCAATTCCTTTTAATTTGTGCATGGTAAGATATTCCGCGAAGTTAAGCAGCAATGTATAATAATGCTGTTTTTATGATACTATCTTTTGTTGGTGATGTTATCTTAAATTAGTAGTCTGCATGTAATAATTACTTCAAATAATTGTATTTATTATTTCTTACTCTTTTCCGAATTATCACAGTATTTCAACGGAATAATCAAATAATAAAGCACGGATATAGCTAATAAATGTACATATGCATGCATTAGGTGATACAGTTGTGCTCAGTTTTTCGACTATTAAACCGTTCTTTCATGCATTCTTATTATAATCACGTTATAATTATGCATTCTTCTGTACATGCATGCGTGCATTCATGGGTCGATTCGTTGGTCCGTATGTCCGTCCATACTGATGAACTGATGGTCATTCATAGTAGGAAGATAATAATACATGACATATGCACGTTTTGCTACTATCTTCTTACAGGGAGGTACGAACGGACGCATGTGTACCTAATTATGTAATTATGTAATACTGTAACGAAAACACTGGTCAGTGGTTTATGACAAGAGCATTTTCAAAGTGTCTTTAAGTTTTTTTTATAGCAATATAAGGACCCATATATATATCGCGCATGAGTTTTGTAAAATCTGCGTAAGGATACAAATATACACGATATGCATATATTTTTGTTTTAACATAACAAAATGTACTAGAACGTTTATTTTGCTAAAATTATGAAAAGGCTTATTATGTGACGTGATGTTGTTGGAATCACTTCAGCGATGTATTCTCAATACTCTCACATCTTTTACATTGTGATATATCCTAACATCGGTAAGCAGGCAAACAAATATACACATATACTGAAGCTACTATATCAAGTAGGAAATGTTGTTTACAATGTTATATTTGTTTACTGCTAAACATTCTTAGATTTCGATTTCATAAGTAAAGGTTTAAATACATGAAATACAATATTCTAGGATGGTTTTGTGCTAAAAAAGTTTGACGAACTTCATATCTGTCGTGATACAAAGCATGTAGTTGAACTCACTGCTAAACAACATTCTCATGATAAGTATGTTACATACTGATACATTAGCAAGCAGAAATCATCGGCGTAACAAATAAAACCATTATTTCCCCGTAGGGATGCATTATTTGTTATATCTGTGTGTCATTCTAATATAACATATATCTAACGTAATACAAATGACAACACACAATGGTTAATTTTAAAATCACTGCTAAGAAATATTCTTGGGGATTTATATTACATTATGTCATTATTGCCGCCATATTACTTCCGGCAGGGTGGTGCCATTTGCGATAACAAAAGTGTGTCATTTCAATATGACAAATATCTAATGCAATGCATATGATAATACATAATGGTAAATTTTAAAACCACTGCCACGAAATATTATCGGGGTTTTATATTACATTATGTCACTATTGCCGCCAACAGTGACACGGCCTACATTATTTTGTATCTAATCAACTCATTAAGATACGTATTCCTATCGATGTATGAATACTGTCAATAGATTTTCAAGACGATGGATTAAGGGATTAACATTTTAAACTTAATTTGTATTATAATAGAAAAAGCGATACTATGTAAAATGACCATTCGTTTTGACCCAAGCTTCACGTAATTGAAAAACGTAACTAGTAGTTTGGGCAGAAATAATCATTGGGTTCATTGGGTACACACCGATTGTACAAGTTGTGGTACCTTGGCATGTAAGGAAAATAGCCACCACTAATTTCGGTAGGATGATGTACATGTTTAAGTAGTACAATATAAAATCATGGTTTTGTGTTTAAATTATTAACAAGCTTCATACACCCATGAAATTACGAGCATACACTAATTTTTAAGATTGATGTCATTGTGATACATTGTCAAGCTCGTAAAATATCAGCGCCACTATTGATGCCATTAATTTGAGATACCATTAATTTTGTCGCCCAGTTTCCGACAGTATTAAAAGCTGACCGGTAAGTAACAGATGTGAATCGATATGAATAGCTAACAATAAATAATAACCTGTCTTTTAAGACCTTTTGCATCTGTAAAAGTTGCAATGAGTAATGTCTCAGCAGTGACTTTACTAAGGGCAGTCATTATGAAGAGTTAGGAATACAAAATATACCTCATTTTAAAAAGCTGTTACACAGGGAAGCGTACTAGGGACACAATCTACATTATTCTAATTAACAAATAAAGATACGAGAGCCCTATAGAGATTAAGAAGTAGATATAATTATAAGGCACTGCGCTACTAGAGTATTGAGTCCCTGCGTCTTTATTACGTGATAATATGTCCTTATTAACATAATACTGTCCTTTTTATTATAGTGTCATCCCTCGCGATTTAGTGCCAGCCAGTTTTGACATATGAGACACCTTTACTGATAAACATATTTGTCCCGATTCCTATCATATGTGCCGGGCCTTTGGCAGGAAGGCAATCGACACTCTTCGATTTAACTAGCTGCTGGGTAGGCAACCTGCCATATTAAAACAAGCCGTGTACATTTTCATTGCATAGGAATTGTATTTGGGAAGGGGTATGCGTTCATTATCGTATGAACGCAATGCCGCATAACCGGCGTTGTAATATCGGTGTTTTTTATGCAAAGCATATTTCGACCTGTTATTCTCTTTTACATGATCTAAGATGTCTTATACTGTTAAATGTTACTCTTTCTTGTATAAATGTATTGTTAACGTTTGATCAAATGCTTATATAATTAATATATATGAGCATTTCGTTCCTGTTTTAATACTACAATAATCAATTGGACATTTTTTTCACTTAAATTTCTGAATAGGATTCTACCAAGAAGGTCTACACGTAGTTTTATTAAACAAAGCCAATTAGCTGGCATGTAATATCTACATGTTATGGGTTTTTAAGTAAACATTACTTTTCTTAGAAGCGATTACAGAAAATATTCATGAAGTAACGTCGAATGTAGCTTGACAATGGATTTAAGTTCACGTTGATGAAGCTAATTAGCTAACTTGCTGCGCACAAAAAGAGTAATAAAACAAGTCCTTAAAAGAGCAACACACACTAATGAACATAGCATAGTAATTATATGCAATACTTTAAATAATTTACGTAAAGTGCAATGTGACTCGCACAGAAAAAAGCAGAGATAAACCAAATTGATTTGCATTGGGAAAAAACTCTGGAAACCTGTGCCCGTTCGTCAATTGTCACATGCAGAGTGTCGGGTCTCACCCATAATAACAATAACAATCATCACGGATACATCTTATATATCGACGAAACTATCTACTTTGCAATATAACAAATATGTAATTTGTATACATTATCAAACAAAATGCATTAATAACATAAATTAATAAAACACCGTTCCGAACGTAAACAATAACAACAACTGAAATGAAAAAACAAGTACAGCACCTATACAACCAAAAAAGACAAACACATAGTTCTTTAGGAGGCAGGCCTCTTCTCTCGAATAAATAAAGAAGAAAGTAAAATGTAATCAAGTACTATATAATAATATAAATGATATTTTTTAACTTTTATAGAAACAAACTTTTTATTTTATTTTATCGCAAGTGTTCGGACCCATGATATCTGCATTTACCTTTCTTAACTAACATTATATGTAATACCTAAACTAATGCTTCTGCTATTCGTTGTTTAGACATAAGGCGAAAATAAAAATAGTTTTGGTTTCACATATCGACTGAATTTAACGTCTCACATATCACTCTTTTCTATTATATTAGGATGATGTCGTGCCACGCAAAAGCGTATTTCGCGTTGCATGTAGAACATTCTTATATAAAAAACAGACCCTTAGAAAAAACACATGTATTTGATATCTTCTGCGGCAATATATACTCTAATCAAGACACCGGACATAGCTTACTTCCTGATTCATCCAAAAATATAAATACCCAATTTAAATAATACACTGATACACTTGCTACTGACAAAACTAAACTAAAAGAATATTACAATTGAAACAAAACATATATTTTAAAAATATATAAAAGCGTAATATCCAAGAATGCACATAAATCATATAAATCTCATTGTGTTGCTTTTTAACAAATACCTTATGTAATCGATAGTCTTATTTAACATTACTGGATATATTTTTGTTTCATAGAGACAGGCTTAAACAAAAATTCGTTGTATCTTGCAAAAATACAATTCATAAGCTTATTCGCAAACAAAAAATTAAAAGTAACACATTATACATCCACCGATGTTGTAAAGGCGTAGTGACATTCATTCACGACCGCAGTCGAAACATGTTTGTGAATACACAACAAATATCACATCTTGACATAACCGCGTATCACTTAATTCACATCAATATCTTAACACAGATCCCGTGGATCTTTAATATATATACACCACATCCAGACATTGATACACAAAAATCTCACATCCTGAGACAACCGTGTATCACATAATTCACATCAATATCTCAACACCGATCCCGTGGATCTATACTTTATATATACCACATCCAGACATTGATACACAAACATTTCACATCTCGAGACAACCGTGTATCATATAATTCACATCAACATCTGAACACCGATCACGCGGATCTTTACTATAGTTATATTATATAAAACACATCCATACATTGATACACACAAATCTCACATCTCGAGACAACAGTGTATCACATATTTCACATCAACGTCTCAACACAGATCCCATGGATCTTTTCTTAGTAGTTTGCTTAGCTTAGCGTGCACTACATATACTCATATGAACCATGATCTAATATTTCAAAATAATAATAAGAAACTGCCTATTTTTGAGCCCACATCAGTTTTAAATGAAACCTGAAGACAAATTAAGAAAAAACATTGAACTTGATGCCCATTTCACGAATCTGTCTTCATTAGCACGTTTTAAAGGGTTTTTTAATTTTGTTTTATTATAATTAAACGAGATCAGATGCTATCCAACGATCATATTCAAACCGTAATAAAATCATCCTCAGCATCAAAATTCCTATGAATGCGAGACACACACCCAACTTCAATAAAAAAATGAAACCCACTTATTGAGAAATGATACGAGCCTACAATTACTACAAATAGCAAACACTTAGTCGACGTCAACAGTTTTCTAGAAATCCACTGAAAGCAATGAATCTAGACACTAAAATCAATGCATGTCATTCGTTTTTAACTGGAGATTGAATGATCAACTTTCGCACAACCAAATCAAAAACTAACCATTGTGTCATATGCATAGCTTTCCACTGATGAAACGTTAATAGCTTACTGTTTTCCTTTAATATATAGCTGATTTGTACCAGTATGGTATTTTTTTGAACACTTAACATATCCTACATTAAATTGTCATTGCTGGACAGACTGAACTCCATTTTATATAACAAAAGGCCGCAAAACATTTGAGAAAATTGAAAATCGTCAGGCAAATCCAAAAACACGACGTACCTGATATTCTTAGTTATAATCTTTAAAAGCACCAAATTATGGTCTAAAAGTTCTTTTCACAAATGCTAACTATAAACCCTCAAAGGCTGAAAAATAAAATGTTTATTTTGACCACAGCTATACATTCATTGAACAAAAATGCAAGTATCCGAATAAAATATGTTTTCCAAAAGAAGCATTATTGTATTTACTTATTTACCTTTGTTCAACCAACCGAACGTAGGTATTTTTGTTCATTTTCAAAAATATGAATATCTGAAGCATATTTGAAGATCTTAAACCCCGAATACGAATATGCAACTTACTTCTCGTAACTGTGAAACAAAAAACCATAAAACTCAGATATTCATACTATGCATGTACATAAAAAACACAATATACTCATCTTTACCATGATGTGCTTTAGCTATGCTGCTAATGGCGGTGTGTAAAGTGGCTCCTAAATAGCCATCCTAGTCGAAAGTGGACTGCTGCGGAACGAAGCCTCTATGTGTGTACGAACACGAGGTGTGGAAGCTCAGCGCACTGACGAATCCCAACCATGTTTGTTATAAAAGTTCACTGTCCTACTGTAATCTACGTATCTAGCTTGAAATGTTGATATTCTTACAAAAATTACCCGACAATCAAACGAAAATCTCGTGCGAAGGTAAATACCGAATGCTTACTGAAGCGTGACGAAAAAAATAGCAATTACTACAGCCAACTAGTTAGCCAACTAGTTAGCCAATGAGAATGCATGGAATTTTCGAATATGCAAATGAGTTTTTCACGTTCTGAATTAACATTAATTGATAAAGATGCAGCTAATTCGCAGCACATTTTTATTACGTATGCACTGGTTATAAGCGTGTGTTTTACGCCCGCTTCCTAAATGAAAATTTACAAATTGAGTGTAGTACACATGAAAAATTTGCAATTGAATAGCTTTTTTCTTCGTGGAAGATATGATGATAAGTTAATAATTAAATATCAAGACCACTATATATTAACAGTTACAAAATATAATCAGTATATTATCAAATAATGTTGCTGATTGAAATGTCACATTGTTGTTTTTTTCATTTAATTTACTTTATTAACTTTACACATCAAACTTGCCTCTGATTTTATATTCGTAGATCGTTCATTGCTCAAGACATTGTTGTTGAACAAACGAGGATCACCGTGTCATGTATAATTCATGGTTGTATAAATATTGACTGAACTTCTTTTAAAAAGAGTTCATTGACAAAATGAAACTTATTCCACCTTAGATTGTCACTAAAACACCGCAAGTAATGCAAATTCGCTATGCGGCGAAACTCTTTCCGAAATAACCCTAGTGACATAATCCTATAACGCACTAAATATTCGTGAACAATATAATATTCAAAAACGTGATGACGTATGTATGTGTAAACAGCAAGCCGTTATATCGACCAACCTAATTTTGTGACGTGATAGGTATGTTAACGTCACATTTTATAACGAAATCAGTCAGTTTGTAGAATGAAATTATAAGAAAATGAGACTTTTACTGAAAGGGTGTCGATGTTAGACGATTGTCGAAATTACCCAACATTACTATCTAGCAGTTCTTCTTGATGTCACAGGTATGTTCGCATCAGTTAATTTACTATTTTAGTTTTGTAGCGATATGATTAATGCAAGCAGGGTCGTAGCTTGGGTTCAAAAAATGTATAGGCACAAAAGGCGGATCTACAAAATGAGCTGTAAGCGATAATTTAGGCAAGGAGATTTTATACTCGTATGTGGCTACAAACAGCTAACTTCAGCTAAACCCCGATTCTGCGAAATAATTGTAAAGTAAGCGTGTTTCATGAAATTTGTTTCATAGTGATGTAATCGACTCGGTAAACAATTAAGTATCAACACAGCCAAGAAAGATCCCCTCAGCCCCATCACCCCCACCCCCCCCTCTTGTATTCATTGCATTTTTTGGCATATTTAAATTTTTCATCTCTGGAAAAGAATGTAGAGGCACGTGCCTATTGTGCCTACAGGAAACTATGCCCCTAGCAAGAAAAATAAAAATGTTATAGATCTACCGTGCACATTCAATTTCATTTGTCGCAAATTGAATTTAAAATAAGGAGAAAATGACATTTTTGTAGGAAACTATTTTATTAATCGTAGTTTGAATTCTATTTTGTGGAATTCGGTTACAAGGGGCGGTACTTTGCTGTTCCAACAAGAAAAGTGCTGTGCGTGATATTTCTCTTAGACTGGCAATGAAATGCATGTTCAACAAAAATAACATAAAAGAATGCTATGACATCATCCCAAATATAAATGCTGGCGCCCATCATGGAATTTCCAGTTTGACCATTGCGTTCTGACCACTAGACCACGGAGTCGGTAATATAATATATCCTTACTAACATAATACTGTTACTATCCTTATTAGCAGATTATATCTCATAATTATGACTTTAATCTAAAAGGTATCACTGATTTATTTTTCGTTTGGTGGTACTACCACATTTAATATTTGTATACTGAGCAGCAAACTTATATTTTATGTATTGTTATAGTACCTATTAATAATAAGTTCTGAACACGAGGTCGAATTCGCATGTAATGAAATAAACACACTGAAAACGTGTAGAGTGAAAAAGGGCATTTATTAAAATGCCTTAAAACATAATAAATACATGAATATACAGAAAAACATAACATGGCACATATAAAATATACATCATAACGTATTACGTCAAGGCAGGCAGTAAACTTATATTAAGTATACAGGTGTTGTCACAATATAATTGGGTTCAAAACTTATTAGTGGTATTAGGATTTATATTACGGTCATCTTTGAAAATAAGAATTCAAATGCATTTTTATAGTATCTCAGTATAAAGATAATATAAACAAAATCTTGTTCACATTCTTTAACTTTAGGACTATACAAATTGTATTGTATTAGTTCGATGAATTGTATTGTATTGATTCTTTTCTTTTTGTAATCAATATGACGATAAACGGAATTTGTTTAGAGATGTTTTGTGATGTAAAGATGACGAAACAAAAGGTGTACAATGTACAATGTGTTCTGTATTAAAAGTGTCATAGAAACGACAGCATGCGATAAGTTTTGATTAAGTGTTCATCTCTTTGTACAACTGTTGTTTGTAAAGTTCAAATAATCAGTGGTTTATATGATCGTAAGTAAATGTTTATTCTGATTTCTGTGTAAAATTTACTTGTTCAGTCGTCATGTACATTGAGTCTAGTTGTTCGAGTGTGGTTTTGATTGGTGTCCCCCAATACCATTTGCTTTGTATATGTTGCAATGCACGTTTATCGTTTGTATTATGTAACATTTATTATTTAACAATTTCAACGACTATGCGACCGGGTAAAGTTTAATAACGAAAAAAGTTGATCCTAAATTAAGAAATGTGTACATGCAATACTACATTCATGAAGTACAACATACATTAAATACAATAAACTAAACAATAGAGTGTGCGAAAACCACGAATACGATGTATATTTTATGCATCTTTTTATAATCTCTGTCACTCAATATTCTGTAGATTTTATTGCATTGAGGTACCTCAGCAAGCAGGGAAAATTGCCACCACTATTTCCGGTAGAGTTATGTCATTTATATTGATATATTATCTTAACATTTTCAGATGACGATTACTGACCAATGTATAATAGAAATGTAAAGTAAAGTTTATAAAAAGTCAATGTATAATACTCATAAATTACGAGAGATTTAAATTAAATAAATAACAAACATGTACAGGTAGTACAATATACAAGAATGTTTTTGTTCTAGAATTATTAAAAGGCTTCATACACGCATGCTGTTAAAATCACTGCCATACAAGATTTTGAATATTTCTGTCTTTGTGATACATTGTCAAGCTGGGAAAATATCAGCGCCTCTATTGACGCCATTTATTTACGAAAACATTAATTTGGTCGCCCAGTTTCCGACAGTGTTAAAGCTGACAGGTAGGTAACAGATGTAAATCGATATGCATAGCTAACAATAAATATTAACCTGTCTTGCAAGACCATTTGCATCTCTAACAGTTGCAACGAGTAATGTCTCAGTAGTGTCAGTATAGTCCTTACTAACTGAAGTCATTATGAAGAGCTAGCAATACAAAATATACCTTATTTTTACAAGCTGTTTATCAGCGCCACTATTGACGCCATCAATTTACGAAAACATTAATTTGGTCGCCCAGTTTGCGACAGTGTTAAAAGCTGACCGGTAGATAACCGATGTGAATCGATATGAATAGCTAACAATAAATATTAACCTGTCTTGCAAGACCATTTGCATCTGTAAAAGTTGCAATGAGTAATGTCTCAGTAGTGTCCTCACTAATTGAAGTCAGTATGAAGAGCTAGCAATACAAAATATACCTCTTTTTTACATGCTGTTTCACATGGAAGCATGCTAGGGACACAACCTACATTACTTGTTTTTAACCAACTCATGACGGTCAGTAATACAAACAGAGACTAAGAAGCAACTATGAGGAACTATGTCATAATTATTAAATAAAGCTTTACTAAGAACTTTGAGTTGTCTACGTTTTTATTATGAGATAAAATGTCCTTCTTAAGATACATAATGTCCTTTTTATTAGTTACTATAAGTCGTTATGAGCAAAATATATGTCATAATTATTAACTTAATCTAAAATGTATCACTTTTTGCTTTTTTTTATTCTGCCACATTTATTATTTGTACAAACTTGGGTTTAATATACCCGTGTTGTATCAATATATTTAAGTTTCCAAACACTTTCGAAAATGGTCGGCTGCTTGTTTACACTTTATAAGATTGGGGAGGTTGCTTTTATAATGAATCCTTTTTAAGTAACTTATTAGATTTTTTATTAGTGATGTACATATTTATATTATGGTCATCTTTGAAAATAATGATTCAAGTACGTTCTTCAGATATCTCAGTATAATGGTCATATAAGCGTTTTATGTTTTCGACCAATGCTATTGTTTTGATTTCTATCTGTTGTATTAATCAATATGATGATAAAACTGTCTTCGAAAATACACTATGCTATAAGTGTTGTTAAATTATTCCTCTCACTGAACTGGTATTGCTTATAACGAACAATTAATCGTTGTTTTACATGATCGTAAGTCAATGTTTTGTTTTATTTCTATGCAAGATTTACTTGTCAAGTCCCCATACACATTAAGTATACTTTTTCGAGTGTGGTTTTGATTTGTGTCTCTCAATATCTTTTTTTTTGTATACAGTTATATGATCCACGTCATAGAGCAACAATGTATATGTTATTTGTATGATGCAATCGAATGCTGATAATATAATATTAGACAAGTATCAACTTATTCTCTAAAATAATGTATAATATCTACCTCTCTTCTCGATTGGTACTCCCAGAATTGAGCGGGGTAAAAAATATCCATGTGCTACTAATAAATATTTTCATAAGTGCTTGTATTAGAAGATGCTACTTATTACTGTATGCAATAGTTCGTCCGTATGTACGTACATCCTAATTGAAGATCAAAATATATGCATGAATTTGCCTTAACTGCATGCTTCGTGGAAGGTTCTTTTTTCTTGTCTGTATGAGCGAACGATGTCTTGTCCGATTTAGGAATTAAATGATTCGTTTTCGAAGTTGCCATGACTGGTCAGAACGTATCTTTTAATTCGTAGTATGTCTAAAAACCTTCATCCGATTATCAATATTGCGGTCCGAAATAATTTTAGACCTCGCCGATGCATGGTTTCTTTGAGTGTTAGGTTGGTACTTAAAACAAACTAAGACGACACAATGCAATCCTATGTAACGATGTGAGTGAAGTGAAAACAGGTTTGTGTCGTCTCTGCTCATATTATTTATTATTTAATCGTCGTTACTATGACCGCCTATATTCCGTTAGGGTGATCTCGTTTACAATAACATTAATTTTGTCTCCCAGTTTGCGACAGTGTTACGCGCTAACCGGTAGGTAACAGATGTGAGTCGATGTAAATGGCTTACAAACATATTTAATAGCAATCCTTGTTTCAAGACCAGTTGTTTCTGTACTTAAAATGCATCCAATTTCTTATTCTTACTTGCATACTGTAATATTTATTAACTGCTAGTATTCAACAGTTTAGTGCCAATCGTGGAGACGCAAACGAAGAAGTAAAGATAAAAAATCAATGAATAATGTTCAATTATTAAGAAATGTGTAAAATATTACATACGTGTTAATGTAATATAATGCACTGGACAATACATTGTGCTAAATGAACAACAAACGAAGCACAAGTGATTTGATAACACGTATGTATACTCCGTACCGGGGGGTATTCGACAACAAATTATCATAGAAAACTATTATTTCGATTCTAACACGATCTTAGTATGTATTTCAAAGCTGTTGAACAAAACCTATATTTTATCTATACTCCGCGCAACTTTCTACAAAGTACATTCAAGCGAGCACTTCAGTGACGTCAGTACATCATAACAAACGATATCACGTCGTCTTCATTCATAATACTTGAGTGAATGACTTTAGATTCATGGATACAAATCTAACAACCAATATGACGTTATTTTGATTGATGCTGTAACATACCAAAAAAACATAAATAAAATTAAATTGTCAATAACATTTACTCTGTGTGTAATGGTTATCATAAAATGTATCATTAAATGTGTGGTTTTTGTTACAATACATTATACAGAAACGGTAAATTTGTTACGATTTTACTAATACGCATTTTAGCACGTGCATTTTACTGTAAAATGGTCGCGAATTCTTCAGAACTATTTTCAAAACATAAGGCTCAACCCATAATTATTGCAGAATAACCCATACACTATACTTGGTCTGCTTCTTTGCCTAATGAAAACAAGCCGCATGTCTTGTTAGTATCATGTTTTTAAATCTCTTCCAAGCAATATTCTTTATATTGTATTACATATTATCTTACATTGGCAAGCAGCAACAATTGCCACCACTATTTTGGATAGGGTGTGTCGTTTATAATGTTATACTTGACTTAATATTTTCCGATGACATTGAGTGCGGTAGGTACAGTTGTAAACTTCAATATATATTACCGGTATATTACGACAGCTGTAAATTTAATAATTTTTATGTAGCATAAATATACGCGTAGTACACTATACTGAAATGGTTTTGTGCCAAAATTAACAAGCTTTATACAAGCATGTTGTTGAAATCACTGACAAACAATATTTTCAAGATTTCTGTCTTTGTGATACGTTGTTAAGCCGGGAAAATCCGCGTCTGTATTGACGCCATTTTTTTCCAGTAAGGTGATGTCATTTCCCGTAACAATAATTAATTCCCCAGTTTGCGACAGGGTTGAAAGCTGACCGGTAGGTAACCGATATGAATAGCTAACAATAAACAGGAACCTGTGCTTCAAGATCATTTGTATCTGTTAAAATTGCAATGAATAATGTGTCAGTAGTGTCTTTACTAATAAAAGTCATTATATATATGTAACTATACAAAATAGACTACATTTCAAAGGCTGTTTCTATTGGAATCGTACTAGGAACAAAATCTACATAAGTTTGTATCGAATCAACAAATAAAGATACGTAATCCTAATAAAGACTAAACAGTAATTATGAGGTACTATGTCATGATTAATAAATTAAACGTTGCTAGAGTTTTGAGTTCCTGCGTCGTTATTACGTGATATGTATATGTCCTTATTAAGGTAAATTCTGTCCTTTTTTATGTGTTCCTATAAGTCCTTATGAGCAGAATAACAACAACAACAACATATTTTATTGGTAATGAAAGGCAATCGGCCCAAAATACAGCCAATAATACATCACATGTGTCAGAGTAGTAGTAAATATAAAATATATGTTATTATATACACTATGATATTAAACAAGTGAAAACAAAGTGTAATTGATAGAATATGATCTGAAAATGAAAACATACAACGCATAACGTGGTCATTTATGGACAGTGTAAATTAAATGTCCCATATACAAGTGCTTAACCTAATAATAACATGATTTAATTGAAAGCACCGGTAGCTTCTCTCTACGCAAATGCATTTTCTAAATACTTTATTATGGAATAAATTATATCACTTCTAGTGTCAGACATTATCGATAGAAATAACTGATCACTGATAATGCCGAACAACCAATCGTCTGGAAATACATTTGCGGAAGGTCGTTATATAATGGTCACACAATAAGAAAGTGAATTTCCCTTTCAACTGTATAGACGTTCCTCGTTTAGCAAAACTTGCAAAATCTATAGTCTCTATCTACTTTCATATTTCGTCGTTTTTCAATCACGAGGGTGTGGCTCGAGCAACGGAAGTTAGACAATCGTCTTTTTGGGGGATAAGTTAGTGGTATAGACAAGTATTTTTCCGGGGTTATTACACTCTTGTAAAGTCTGTATGTCAGCGCTTTCGCTGAAGAGTCCACATCGGATAGTACTATCGGCATTACACAGTCTTTAAGTCTGTTAGTGAACATTTGCATGAAGACTTTGGCGTCAACGAATTCCTCGGCGATTCATGCATAACCAAAACCGTATTGCAATAAAAGATGTTTTACATGTGTTGCCCATGTGGTTCTACCAGCATCGTCTTGACACCGTAGCATACTTTAACACAGTCTGAGATAAAGGTCTGCGGGCATCGTAATAAGCTTGGTCCAATATTTAACACAACGTGACATGTAAGTAACACACATAGGAAGTCTCCCACATTCACTTAGTGCAAAAAAGGAAGAGACATTTTGATTAAGGCAAGCCACCTTTTTACAAAAAACGATGTGGGCCCTTTCTATTTTTCCGCACTGGTTGTAGCCCCACACTTCCGATGAATACACTAGTATTGGTTTTACGGTTGCGTCAAACAATTTAAATACTTCGCTGTGATCGAAATTACCAAAATGTCTTTGATAACGAATTATCGAATTAATAACTTTGGACGCTTGAAGCGATAGTGTTTCCATCGTTTTAGTCCAGATTAGTTTCGGAGTAAAGAAGGAGCCGAGGTATTTGTAATACGAGACTACTTCAATTTCTTGTGCTTTGTAATACCACTTATCGAACTGTCTTAAAGGTCCTCCGTTTAAAAAAAATATTTTAGATTTTTCAGTGTTGACATTCATGTTCGTTTTGTCACAAAACTCGCTTATAACGTTTATTTTGTCTTGGAGCTTTTTAACTGTTTCGGCAATAGTCAAAACGTCGTATGCGAACAATAACGCATGCATATCGGAGATATTGGTTGTGATAAATATACAATTACCGCACTTCTCTTTCATATATTTAATCAAGTCATTTATAAAGAGGGCAACACATATTGTAGAGCTAACACAGCCCTGTTTGGTTCCAATCTCACAAGGGAAGAGCGTTGTAAGGTCGCTTTTTAGTTGAAGGCAAGACTTTAACTGACTGTACATTGATTTTATGACTGGTTATAATTTACATTGACCGCCAATGCCTTTGCGCAATACACTGTTCCTAAGCTGGGTGTTTACAAAATCCACAAAGAAAACATACATGCGACCATGACTTTTTGATAGGTATTTTAACTATTTTTGGATCACCGCCTGCAGGTTAGAAATATTATTCACTGTGGAATACCCGCGTCTAAATCCAGCGTGAGATTCATCAATTACGGATTATTTTTCCAACCACGCAGATGGGCGATTGCTTATAACTTTCATGAACAGTTTGCTAAGGCAGTTTACTAAAGAAATAGCTCTATAGTTATTTGGATATGTTTTTGTCCCCCTTTTATGTACTGGTGTGATGTTGTTTAAATAAGGCAGTGTGATGTAAATTGTAGACTTATACATTTCAATACATGTTCCGTCTATATCACATGCACATCCGTTGCGAGGGAACGTAAACTGTTTACAATTTCTTTATCCTTTAATGCCGCATCAAGCTCGTCATGTTCCACATTTTTGAGAGTCTCAAGAATTCCTTTGCTGGAAACAGCCTCTTCAACAGTGCGATCTGTAAATAGTGTTTTGAAGTAATCAAACCAGTCTTTGCTCGAGATACTATTGGACTCTTCTACATGAGACAACGCAGTGTACCATTTTATGCATATCCAAAAGTAGTTTGGATCGTGTCTGTTTTCAACTAGTTCATTTGGCCTTTTTTTCTACATCTTTCCGCTTTGCTTTACATATTTTTACGCAGTTTTGAGTATTTTACATATTTGGCGTTAGCACACTCACTGTTCCAACTCGGGTTGGTTGTTGACGTTTTATTGTTAATGTTGCTGTGTTTAAGCCTCATGCTTTTCCCAGCCGTTTGAAATAATGATGTAAAATCACGTTGACTCTTAATGATGTTATCATCAGTTATTGTTGAATCGAAGTGAGTAAATGCATCTTGGAAGACCCTGCACAAAGTTCCCCTTCATGGATTCGAGCAATTTAAAATGCGTATATGTAGACAGGTTCTCTTCTGTGTGTACATTTGTCGTTTGACGTTCTTTTTGATTGGAATTGATCTATAAGCAGCACTTTACTGGAAAGTGGTCTGAAATGTTTAGATCGTCGACACAGAAATCAACAATATATTCGAAAAGTTCCGTTGAGGCTAGGAAGTAGACTACAACGCTCTTGTGGTTATTAGACGTGCATGTATATTCACCGTTTGTGTCACTGAATCTACCATTTAGCATATGAAGTCATTAAAAGCTGCAGAGTTCAATGAAAGATAGACCGAATTTATTGTATTCCGTATCACATATATATGTCATAATTATGAATTTAATCTGAAATATATCACTTTTTTATTTTTCGTCTGATTGTACAGCCCAATTTATTGTTTCTATACACCTAGAGTTAATCAACAGGTATTGTTACAATATAATTAAGTTTCCAAACTCTTTCAAAATTCGTCTGCTGCTTGTTTACACTTTTAAAGATATAGGATTTTGTTTTTATTATGAGTTCTTATTAAGTAGCTAATCACATTTGTTATTAGTAGTATTAGTATTTATATGTTGGTCATCTTTTAAAATAATGATTCAAGTACATCTCAGTATAAAGGGCATATAAACAAAATCATATTCACATTCTATAACCTTCAGATTACAACATTTGCATCTTTATTTTATTCGAGCAATATTATTGTATTGATTTGTGTCTGTTTTTGTAATCTATACGATGATAAATCTGTCTTCGAAAAGAAAGTATGCGATAAGTGTTGTTTAATTATTCATCTCATTGTACTGGTAATGTTTATAACGAACAATTAATCGTTGTTTAACATGATCTTATGTCAATATATATTTTTTTATTTCTGTGTAAGATTTACTTGTCCAGCCGCCTTTCACATTAAGCCTAGTTGTTTGAGTATGGTTTTGATTTGTGTCGCTTAATACCGTTTGTTTTGTATATAGAATTATGTTCCACGTCATAGAGTAGCATTGTATATGGTATTTGTATGACGAAATCGATTGCTGATAATATTATTTAAGACCAGTATCAACTTATTTCCTAATAAATGTATTATATCTAATTCTCTTCTCGATCGATACCCCCAAAATTCATCGGGATAAAAAATCCATGTGCTACTATTACATATTTACATAAGTGCTTGTATAAAAGATAATACTGTATGCAATAGTTCGTCCTAACGTACGTATATCCTAATTAAAGATCAAAATATATGCATGTTATATATATGGGCGAACGATATATTGACCGAATAAGAAATTAGGCGATTTGTTTTCGAAGTCGTTATGACTTATCGTTTTAATTCGTCGTTTGTCTCAAAACGTGTATCTGACTTTCAATATTGCCGTCTTCAATAAATTTAGACATCGCCGATGTATGGTTTCTTTGAGTGTTGGGTTGGTACTTCAAAACAAACTAACACGACACAACGCAATCCTATGCAACGATGAGAGTCCAGTAAAAGTCGGTTGTGTCGTCACTGCTCATATTATTTTACAGATAACGCCAAACATTTATCGCGTTTTGTGTTCTGAATATCCATTACACTTTCCATCCGTTGACAATACGTTGTATCACACTCTACGGGTGTGATATTGTTATATTGTTAAGTTCTTTCAGATTTCGATACGAACTTATGCCGTTTTCACATTCGTAAATAAAGTTAGACATGTATTATGTATAAAATTTATGAATTCCGAATGGGGTAAATTTAATTTAACATACATGTAATACAATATATTATAATATTTTATTTGCTAAACATATGAAAGAACGTCCAATGTCAAGTAAAACGCATATTGTTGAAACCATTGCCAATCAATATTTTTCTTATTTTATTATACTTGTACATCAGCAAGCAAGTAGAATCGTCGTTACTATGACCGCCAAAATTCCCGTAAGTGTGGTCTTGTTAACAATAACAATAATGTTGTCGCCCAGTTTGCGACAGTGTTACACGCTAACCGGTAGATAACAAATGTGAGTCGATATAAATGGCTTATATACAAGGATTTGTATGTTCTATAACGCATTTTATTGAAATCACTTCACTATTTTAACGATTTTTTTCGCCAAGCAGTGAGAATCGCCGTTTCTATGACCGCCTCTATTTTACGGTGATCTCGTTTACAATAAAATTATTTTTGTCGCCCTCTTTGCGACAGTGATACACGCTAACAAGTAGGTAACAGAAGTGAGTCCATGTATTTGGCTTATATGTACATTAAATAGAAATCGTTGTTCCAAGACCAGATATTTATGAACTTTAGATTCATCCAATTCATTATTCTTATTTGCATACTGCAATATTTAATTTCTGCTAGTATTTAACACGTTAGTGCCAATTTTAACATCGCGGTTCAGCAGAGGAAAGAAAAAGAAAAAAAGTAATGAATAAAGTTAAATTATTAAGAATAGTGTAAAGTATTATATAAATGTTATCCTGTGCTAAATGAACATCAATCGAAGCACAAGTGTTTTGAAAACACGTATCTACATTCCGTACCGGGGATTATTCCAACACAAGTTATCATAGAAAAATATTGTTTCGATTCTAACACGATCTGAGTCTGCATTTTAAAACTACTGAATGAGAACTTTATTCTGTCTATACTCCTCCCATCCGTCTACAAAGTACATTCACGCGCGCACTTCAGTGACGTCAATAAATCATAACAAAATAATATGACGCCGTCTTCATTCATAATAAATGAACGAATAACGTCAGATTCATTGCAACAAATCAAACAACCAATATGACGTCATTTTTTGGATGCTGTAACATGCCAACACACACAAATACATTTAAATTTTCCATTAAAGTTTAACATGTACCTTTTGTGTAATTGTTGTTATAAATATATAATTAAATATGTTTTTTTTACATTAAAGTATACAGAAACCGTATGTTTGTTACGATTTTGCGAGTGCGTGTTGAAGCACCTTCATTTTACTGTAAAATCTCTGCGATTTCTACAGAACTATTTTAGAAAGACTAGGCTCCGCCCATACTAATTGCAAAATAACCCATACATTGCACTTGGTTTGCTTCTTTGCCTTTGGAAAACATGCCGCATGTCGTGTTAGAATCATGCTTTTAAAATCTCTTTCACGCAATATTCTTCATATTGTATTACATATTATGTAATAAATTCGTATTTCGTCTCAAAACCTGTATCTGAATATCAATATTGTCGTCCAAAATAATTTTAGACATCGCCAATGCATGGTTTCTTTGAATGTTAGGTTGGTACTTGAAACAAACTAATGCTCCACAACACAATCCAATTTTCGATGTGAATCAAGTAAAAACTTGTTTGTATCTTCACTGCTTATATTATTTACAGATGATGCCACACATTTATCGCCTTTAGTGTTCGAATATCCAATAAACACTTTCCAGCAGCTATATTCTATTCCGTTTTGTGTCACACGAAAACTTTCGCCCGAATACACCACGTTTATACTGATTTAACCTAACGCGCGGTAGAAACTTCCTATCGATAACACCATCTTTCCAACTTGACACGTCTAAATATAGCTGGACATACTCAACGGTCATGCCTGTAGAAGGTAACGGTACAATTCTGCGTAGTATTCGAGAGTATGAACGTCTTATTCTGACGTTTTATTATGGAGGAACCAACATTGTTTTATTTCGAAAGCAGGAACTCATTTTAATTGATGCAAATAATCCGTCAGAGCTACTGACAGAAATACGAGATAAATTAGCCTTACAGTTTATGTTATTAGGATACCTGGTTAGCTGATCTTACAGGGCATTTGACAGAAAAATATAAGTTAATTTGCCTGTATTCACTTGTTTTTATTGTTCGGTATACTGAAATGTATATCACATCCCATATAGTGTGCTCCAATCGCAATAAATTGCATTAAATGCGTTAACATTATAAAAACGAAATCCGTCCTGATAAGGAAGGAGTTTACTTGTTATGGCAGTGGTTACTGTTTTTTATCACTTACATTCAGTAAATAACCCGCCAGTATATAAATCGGAATTGCCGAGAGGTTTGCACGTTCGACTTTGTGGTCTGAGTTATGAACCGCAGTTATTTGTTATGCTTTTTTTGTTATTATACTCGATCCTTTTAGTTCAGATGTTTACTTGTCATGTTAAGACGGCTTATGGCATATTTCACAAATAATTACAAAAATCTGTGAACATGTCCCTTTTTAAAGTTGCCTCCAACACATTATTCGTATTTGCATAATTTAATATTTTTTTAAGTTTTCATTTGTCCATCGCGGCCTTTGTGTAGTAAGTAACGTTGAAAAGAACTAAATGATGATTATAAATAAAGACTAACGACATTCAATATACCATACACGTGATAAGTACTCTAGAACTTACAGGGTGCTTAATTATACAGAATAAATAGGATGTTTTTCAAGAGAAGCTGTTTCTATAGTTAAAATTTGCAAAAAGTTGTGTTTCATGTGTACTAGCTAGCAGTTTCTCTTATCATGGGAGCTATATGCAGCGATATCAATACCGACCACATTTGTTGCGTATTTACACAGGCTGTTTCATATGCTAGCGTTCTAAGGACACAGTCTATATTATTTTATATATAATTCACTCAATAATATGATAATATAAATGTCGTATGAAGTACTCTTAGGAAAATTACCAACTATAAAAGGGAAATTAACAGTATCAAAATTGAAATTATCACGTTTGTCATACATACTTGTTTGCACTTAATTGTTACAAATATACGTAAATCCAGAAATGCAGCATCAGTACTCCAAGAACATGATTTATTTGTTTTAAACTCTTTGTGGTAAATATTTTTGATATTTTCAATATTTAACACGTTATCAATATATCAACTAGTTTTATTTAGGCTTTGAATTAAATTTAAATGCCTTTCTTTAGACAAACTAAGCATAAAATCTCTTTCATACCAGAATCTGCTATAACGTTGTCAAGATAATTTTCGGTATTGAAAGTGTCTTTGGAGCGACAGTATGTGACCAGCCTTTGTAAATTGTTCATCTTACTGAACCAATGCTTTTTATAAAGAAGAACCAACCGTTGTTTGATAATGATCATAAGTGAAGTTTTGATTTCTCCGTAAGATGTACTTACTCAGTCGTCATGTACATCAAACTAGTTGTTTAAGTGTGACAGTTTTATTTGTTTCGCCCAATTCCTTTTAATTTGGAAATGGTATCATCTTCCGCGTCGTTAAGCAGCAATGTATACTATTGTTTTTTATATTCTTAAACTAGTAGCCGTCAAGTAATAATTACTTCAAATAATTGTATTTATTATTTCTTACTCTTGTCTGAATTTTGAATCAAGATTTCAACAAAATAATAAAATACGGATATAGCTAATAAAAGTACATATGCATGCATTATGTGATGATGTTGTATTCAGTATTTCGACTATTCAACCGTTCGTTCATGCATTCTAATTATAATTATAATATATTAATGTATGTTTCTGTTCATGCTTGCGTGCATGCATGGGTCGATTTGTTCGTCCGTATGTCCGTCAATACTGATGAACTGATGGCCATTCATAGTAAGGAGATAATAATACATGACATATGCACGTTTTGCTACTACCTTCGTACAGGGAGATACGAACGGACGCATGTATACCTAGTTATGTAATACTGTAACGAAAACACACATACGCATTATCATATTCGAGCTTGTGCTTGCATAATTATTTAAATGATTAGTAATAATTATGGAAAATTATTTTTTGAAATCTGGTTAGTGGTTTTTGAAAAGAGCACTTTCAAAGTGTCTTTAAGTTTGTTAAAAGCAATATAATGACCCATATATATATATATATCGCACATGATTCTATTTTGCAAAATCTAATATTATTTCATTTGTACTAGCTAGCGTTGTCGTTACAAGTGCCTATTGCCCCTGCCAATTTCAAGGCGTTATAAAATGCGTTCATGCACGGATAAATGTCACTGTGTAAGTTTCGTAAAATCTGCGTAAGGATACAAATATATACGATATGCATAAATTAATGTTAGTATATTGTTGTTTTAAGATAACAAAATGTACTAGAACATTTATTGAGTTAAAATTATGAAAAAAGCTTAGTATGTGGCGCGATGTTGTTGCAATCACTTCCACGCTATATTCTCAATATTCTAATATATATTACACTGTGATACATCCTGACATCGGTAAGCAGGCAAACAAATATGCGAAAATATATTGAAGCCACTATATCCAGTAGAAAATATTGTTTATAATGTTATATTTGTTTACTGCTAAACATTATAAGATTTCGTGTGTAAATGCATGCAATACAATATTCTAGGATGGTTTTGTGCTAAAACTGTAACAAGCTTCATATGGGTCGTAGTCCTAATAGAAAATAAGAAGCAACTATTAAGAACTATGTCATAATTATTAAATAAAGCGTTACTAAGGGTTTTGAGTTTCTACGTTTTGTATTATGATATAATATGTCCTTATTAATATTAAGATACATAATATCCTTTTTATGAGTTACTATATGTTCTTTTGTATAACGAGATAATATAAAATAATGCATACAAGGATTTGTATGTTGTATAACGCATCTTGTTCAAATCACTGCCACTATTCTAAAGGTTCTTTATTAATTGAAATTCATCCTGTCATGTTCAAGCATACAAATTTGGGCCTCTATAGCCAGCACTATACTCAGAAGGAAAAGTTCTTTAGAATATATAACATATATCTAATACAATACACTTGAGAATACATCATGCTTAATTTAAAATCCCTGCATTTGGGAAAAAACTGTGGAAACCTGTGCCCGTTTGTCAAATGTCACATTGAAGAGTGTCGGGCCTCACCCATAATAACAATAACAATCATCACGGATACTTCTTATATATCGATGAAACTAGCTACCTTGCAATATAACAAATATATCATTTGCATAAATTATCAATGAATTAATAACATTAATTAATATACGAAAAATCTGACATATAAAACACCGTTCTGAACATAAACAAGAACAACAACTAAAATGATAAAAACAAGTACAACCATAAAAGACAAACACATAGCTCTTTAGGAGGGGGTCCGCTTTTCTCGAATAAACAAAGAAGAAAGTAAAATGTAATAAAGTAATATAAAATAATAAAAATAACCTGTTTTATTTTATCGCACGTGTTGGGACGCATGATATCTGCATTTATATTTCTCAACTAACAGAATATGTAATACTTAAAATAATGCTTCTGCTATTCGCTGATTTGGACATAAGGCGAAAATAAAACTAGTTTTGGTTTCAAATATCGCTGAATTTAACTTCTCAAATATCAGATGATGTCGTGCCACACAAAAACGTATTTCGCGTTGCATGTCGAACATTCTTATACAAAAGACAGATCATTCGAAAAACACATGTATTTGATATCTACTGCGGCAATATACTACTCTAACCAAGACACCGGACATTGATTACTTCCTGATTTATTCAACAATATAAATACCCAATTTAAATAATACACTGATACACTTGCTACTGACAAAACTAAACGGAAAGCATATTAAATTCGAAACAAAACGTATCTTTTAAAAATATATAAAAGCGTAAAATCCAAGAATACACATAAGTCATATAAATCTCATTGTGTTGCTTTTTAACAAATACTTAATGAAATCTACAGTCTTATTTAACATTACTGGATATACTTTTGTTTCATAGAAACAGGCTTAAACAACAATTATTTTGTATCTTGCAAAAATACAATTCATAAGCTTATTCGCACACAGAAAATTAAAAGTAACACGTTATACATCCAACGATGTTGTAAAGGCGTAGTGACATTCATTCACGACCGCAGTCGAAACATGTTTGTGAATCATGATACTCAAAAATCTCACATGTCGGGATAACCGCGTATCACTTAATTCACATCAAAATATCTATAGAGATCCCGTGGATCTTTACTATATATGCACCACATCCAGACATTGATACACAAACATCTCACATCTCGAGACAACCGTGTATTGCTTAATTCACGTACAATCTATATACAGATCCCGTGGATCTTTACTATATATGCACCATATCCAGACATGGATACACAAAAATCTCACATCTCGAGGCAACCGTGTATCACATAATTCACATCAACATCTCAACACAGATCCCGTGAATCTTTACATTATATTCACCACATCCATACAATGATACACAAAAATATCACATCTCGAGACAACCTTGTATCACATAATTCACATCAATATCTCAACACAGATCCCGCGGATCTTAACTATATATACAGCACATCCAGACGCTGATACTCAATCATCTCACATCACGAGATCACCGTGTATCACATTTTTCACATCAACGTCTCAACACAGATCCCGTGGACCTTTACTTTATATACAACTCATCCAGAAATTGAAACACAAAAATCTCACATCTCGAAAGAATCGTATATCACATAATTTACATCAACATCTCAACACATATCCCGTGGATCTTTTCTATATATACAACACATCCAGACATTGATACACAAAAATCTCACATCTTAAGACAACCGTGTATCTCATAATTCACATAAACATCTCAACACAGATCCTGTGGATCTTTACTTAATATACATCTAATCCAGACGCTGATACACAACATTCTCACATCTCGAGACAATTGTGTATGACATAATTCATAACAACATCTCAACATAGATCCCGTGGATCTTAACTATATATACAACATATCCAGACCTTGATACACAAACATATCACAACTCGAGAAAACCATGTATCACATAATTCACATCAACATCTCAAAAAGCATCCCGACACATCTAGACATTGATACACAAATATCTCACATCTCGAGACAACCGTGTATCACATAATTTTCATCAACATCTCAACACAGATACCGTTGATCTTTACTTTATATACACCACATCCATACATTGATTCACAAACTTCTCACATCTCGAGACAACCGTTTAAAACATAGTTTACATGAACATCTCAACACAGTTCCCGTGGATCTTTGCTTCATATACACCACACCCATACATTGATACAGAAACATCTCACATCTCGAGACAACCGTGTATCAAATAATTAACATCTCAACACAGATACCGTGGATCTTTACTATATATGTATAACACATCCAGACGCTGATACACAAAAATCTCACATAACGAGACAACCGTGTATCACATAATTCACATCCACATCTAAACACAGATCCCGCGAATCTTTACTTTATTTACACACATCCAGACATTGATACACAACATTTTCACATTTAGTGACAACCGTGTATGACATAATTCACATCAGCATCTCTACACAGATTCCGTGGATCTTTTCTGTATGTACATCACATCCAGACATCTCAGCACAGATACTGTGGATCTTTACTTCATATTCACCAAATCCATACATTGCTGCACAAACATCTCACATCTCGAGTCAACCGTGTATCACATAATTCACATCAACATCTCAACACAGATCCCATGAATCTTTACTAAATTTACAACACATCCAGACATTGATACACAGAAATATCCCATCTTGAGAAAACCGTGTATCACATAATTCACATCACCATCTCGACACACATCCCGTTCATCTGTACTATATATACAACACATCCAGACATTGATACACACAATCTCAAATCTCGAAACAACCGTGTATCACATAATTCACATCAACATCTCAACACAGATCCAACCGTGTGACACATAAATCACACCATCAGCTCAATGCAGACAACAGCAGCTCCTTATTACATACAAAACAAACTACTTCGTTGACGAACCGAAATCTCGAGAAACATAAATGCTAATCTCTGTGTCACCCATATTAAAAACACGTCATGTAGCCTGTGCAATGATAAACAGGACAAGACAACAAACAATCTACACACTATGACTAGCAACTGAATTTTTGTCAGAAAAATGCATACTGTCGTGCGTTGCTTAGCTCAGCGTGCACTACATATTCTCATATGAACCATGATTTAATATGTCAAAATAATAACAATAACCAGCCTATTTTTGAGCCCACATTATTTTTTAATGAAACCTGAGTACCAATTAAGAAAAAACATTGAACTTGATGCCCATTTCACGAATCTGTCTACATCAGCGCGTGTTTAAAGGGTTTTTTCGTTTTTGTTTTATTATTAGTAAACGAGATCAGATGCTATCAAGAGACAAACCCAACTTGAATAAAAAAAATGAAACCTACTTATTGAGAAATGATACGAGCCTACAATTACTACAAATAGCTAAAACTTGGTCGACGTCTCCAGTTTTCTAGAAATCCACTGAAACCAATGAATCTAGACACTAAAATTAATGCATGTCATTCGTTTTTTGAGCTGGAGTTTGAATGATCCACTTTCGCACAACCAGAAGCAAAAACTAGCCATTGTGTAATACGCATAGCTTTCCACTGATGAAACGTTAATCGCTTACTGTTTTCATTTAATATATAGCCGGTTTGTACCAGTATGGTATTTTTTTCAAATATTTAACATATCCTACATAAAATCGTCATTGCAATTCAGACTGAACTCCATTTTATAAAACAAAATGCCGCAAAACATTTGAGAAAATGTAAACCCGACAGGCAAAACCAAAACACGACGTACCTGATATTCTTAGTTATAATCTTTAAAAGCACCTAATAATGGTCAAGAAGTGAGTGTTTAAATGCTAACATCAGATCCAGTGACACACGTAATGATTTACAAATTGGCTCGCATGCCTGAAGTCTAAAAGTTCTTTTCAGAAATGCTAATTAGAAACCCTCAAAGGATAAACAATAAAATGTTTATTTTGACCACAGCTATACACACATTAAACAAAAATGCAAGGATCGTAATAAAATGTGTTTTCCAAAAGAAACATTATTGTATTAACTTATTTACTTTTTTCAACCAAACGAACGTAGGATGTACAAAGAAATATTTTTGTCCATTTTCAAAAATATGAATATTTGAAGCACCTTTTAAGATCTTAACTGTAAAACAAACAACCATAAAACTCAGATATGCATATTATACATAAACATAAAAAAAAACCAATATACTCATCTTTACAATGCTGTGCTTTAGCGATGCCGCTAAGGGCGGTGTGTAAAGTGGCTCCTAATTAGACATCCTAGTCGGAAGTGGACTGCTGCGGAACAAAGCCTCTCTCTGTGTACGGACACGAGGTTTGGAAGCTCAGCGCACTGACGAATCCCAATCATGTTTGTCTTAAAAGTTCACTGTCCTACTGTAATGTACGTATGTAGCTTAAAATGTTGATATTCTTACTAAAATTACCCGCCAATCGAACGAAAAACTCGTTCTTACTGAAGCGTGACGAAAAAAATAGCAATTACTACAGCCAACTAGTAGGCCAATGAGAATGCATGGAATTTTCGAATATGCAAATGAGTTCTTCACGTTCTCAATTAACATTAATTGATGAATATGCAGGTAATTCGCAGCACATTTTTATTACGTATGCACTAGTTATAAGCGTGTGTTTTACGCCCGATTCCTAAATGAAAATGTACAAATTGAGTGTAGAACAAATGAAAATTTGCAGTCGAATAACTTATTTCTTCCTGGAAGATATGATGATAAGTTAATAATTAAATATTAAGACCACTATATATTAACAGTTACAAAATATAATAAGTATATTATCAAATAATATTGCTGATTGAAATGTCACATTGTTTTTATTTCAATTAATTTACTTTATTAACTTTACACATCAAACTTGCCTCTGATTTTATACTTGTAAATCGTTCATTGCTCAAGACATTGCTGTTGAATAAATGATTATCACCGTGTCATGTATAATTCATAATACATGGTTGTATGAATATTATCAATTTACAGCTTTAATTTAATTGCGAGACAAGTGTTGTACCAATCAACTTAAACTATCGTGCAACGATTCTTGGTTAACAGAAGAACATATAGGTATGCTATAAATGAAGAAGCACGTGACCTATTAGCTGGGGTCGATATTAACCGACAATGCATATCGACACCCCAGAAATGAATGTTTAAAATTGACTGAACTACTTTTAAACAGAGTTCATTGAAAAAAACAAACTTATTCAACCTTAGATTGTCACTAAAACACAGCAAGTAATGCAAATTCCCTATGCGGCGTAACTTTTTCCGAAATAACCCTTGTTACATAATCCTATAACGCACTAAATATTCGTGGACAATATAATATTCAAAAACTTGATGACGTATTTATGTGTAAACAGAAAGCAGTTATATCGACCAACCTAATTTTGTTACGTCATAGGTATGTTAACGTCCCATTTTATGACGAAATCTGTCAGTTTGAAAAATAAAATTAAAATAAAATGAGACTTTTACTGAAAAGGATGTCGATGTTAGACGATTGTCGAAGTAAATCGACATAACGCTCTAGCAGTTCATCTTGATGTCACCGGTATTTTCGCATCTGTTAAGTTACTATTTTAGTTTTGTAGCGATATGATTAATGCAAGCAAGGGCGTAGCTTGAGTTAAAAAATGTATAGGCACAATAGGAGGTATCTACAAAATTAGCTGTAAGCGATAATTTGGGGAAGAAGAGTTTATACTCGTATGTGGCTACAAACAACAAACTTCAGCATTGCATTTTTGACATATTCAAATGTTTCCTCTCTGGAACAAATGTATAGGCACGTGCCTAAAGGAAGCTATAAACATGTTATGACTTATACCGTCCACATTAAATTTCATTTGTCGCAAATTGAATTTAAAATAAGGAGAAAATGACATTTCTGTAGGGAACTATTTTATGTATCGTAGTTTGCATTCTATTTTGGGGAATTCGGTTACAAGGGGCGATACTTTGCTGTTCCAATAAGAAAAGTGCTGTGCGTGATATTTCTCTTAGACTGGCAATAAAATGCATGTTCAACAAAAATAACATTAAGGAATGCTATAAAATCATTCCAAATATAAATGCTCGCGCGCATCATGGAATTGCTAGTTTGACCATTGCGTTCATAATCGCATGAACGAAACTGAAATTAATTTCAATCCTTAAGTGAGACTCGAACCTTCGACCTCCCTCTCCGCAGGCAAAAGCCCTAACGACTAGACCACGGAGTCGGTAATATAATATATCCTTACTAACATAATACTGTTACTACCCTTATTAGCAGATTATATGTCCTAATTATGACTTTAATCTAAAAGGTATCACTATTTTATTTTTCGTTTGGTGATACTGCCACATTAAATAGTTGTATACTGAGCAGTAAACTTATATTTTATGTATTGTCTTAGTAACTATTAATAATAAGTTCTGAACACGAGGTCGATTTCGCATGTCATGAAATAAACACACTGAACACGTGTAGAGTGAAAAAGGGCATTTATTAAAATGCCTTAAAAGTTAAAACATAATATATACATGAATACACAGACAAACATAACATGTCATATATAATACATACATCATAATGTATAACGTCAAGGCACGCAGTAAACTTATATTAAGTATACAGGTGTTGTCACAATATAATTGGGTTTAAAAATTATCAGTGGTATTAGGAATTATGGTCATCTTTGAAAATAAGAATTCAAATGCATTTTTCTAGTATCTCAGTATAACGGTAATAAAGGTAATATCTTGTTCACATTCTTTAACTTCCAGACTATACAAACTGTATGTTTTTAGTTCGAGCATTTGTATTGTATTGATTCATTTCTTTTTTGTAATCAATATAATGATAAACGGGATTCGTTTAGAGATGTTTTTTAATGCAAAGATGTACAATGTGTTCTGTAGTAAAAGTGACTGTCATCTCAGTGGACCACTTTTGTTTGTAAAGTTCAAATAATCATTGGTTTATATAATCGTAAGTAAATGTTTATTCTGATTTCTGTGTAAAATTTACTTGTTCAGTCGTCATGTACATTAAGTCTAGTTGTTCAAGTGTGGTTTTGATTGGTGTCGCCCAATACCATCTGCTTTGTATATTTTGCAATGCACGCTTGTCGTTTGCATTATGTCACACTGTCTTATTTATTATTTAACAATTTCAACGACTATCGATCGGGTAAAGTTTAATAACGAGAAAATGTGATCCTAAATTAAGCCATGTGTACATGTAATACAACATACATAAACTACAACATACATGAAATACATTAAACTAAACAATACAGTGTGCGAAAACCATGAACACGATGTATATTTTAAGCATCTTTTTATAATCTCTGTCACTCAATATTATGTAGATTTTATTACATTGAGATACGTCGGCAAGCAGGAAAACTTGCCACCACTGTTTCCGGTAGAGCTATGTCATTTATTTTGTTATATTTTCAGATGACGAATTCTGACCAATGTATCATAGAAATATAAAGTTAAGTTAATAAAAAGTCAATGTATAATACTCACAAAGAGTTAAATTTATGGAATAACAAAAACGTACAGGTAGTACAATATACAAGAATGGTTTTGTTCTAGAATTATTAAAAGGCTTCATACACACGCTGCTGAATTCAGTGCCATACAAGATTTTCAATATTTCTGTCTTTGTGATACATTGTCAAGCTGGGAAAATATCAGCGCCTCTATTGACGCCATTAATTTACGAAAACATTAAGTTGGTCCCCAGTTTCCGACAGTGTTAAAATCTGACCGGTAGGTAACAGATGTAAATTGATATGAATAGCTTACAATAAATATTAACCTGTCTTACAAGACCTTTTGCATCTCTAACATTCGCAATGAGTAATGTCTCAGTTGTGTCAGTAGTGTCCTTACTAATTAAAGTCATTATGAAGAGCTAGCAATACAAAATATACCTCAACATCAGTTTTACCAGCTGTCTATCAGCGCCACTATCGACGCCATTAATTTACGAAAACATTAATTTGGTCGCCCAGTTTCCGTCAGTGTTAAAAGCTGACCATATGCAACAGCTGTGAAACGATATGAATAGCTTACAATAAATATTAACCTGTCTTGCAAAATCAGTTGTATCTCTAACAGTTGCAATGAGTAATGTCTCAGTAGTGTCTTTACTAATTGAAGTCATTATGAAGAGCTAGCAATATAAATATACCTCATGTTTACAAGCTGTTTCACATAGAAGCGTGCTACGTCCACAACCTACATTATTTTGTTTCTAATCAACTCATTACGATACAATATTTCACATGGAAGCGTGCTACGGCCACAACCTACATTATTTTGTTTCTAATCAACTCATTACGATACAATATTTCACATGGAAGCGTACTACGGACACAACCTACATTATTTTGTTTCTAATCAACTCATTACGATACGTAATACTAATAGATCCTATGAAGCACATTTGAGGAACTATGTCATAATTATTAAATAAAGCGTTACTAAGAGTTTTGAGTTTTCTACGAATTTTTTATGAGATAAAATGTCCTTCTTAAGATACATAATGTCCTTCTTATTATTTACAATAAGTCCTTATGAGAAGAATATATGTCATAATTATTAACTATTATTTGTACAAACTTGTACAAACTTGGGTTTAATATACCCGTGTTGTGTCAATATATTTATGTTTCCAAACACTTTCGAAATTGGTCGACTGTTTGTTTACAATTTATAAGATTGGGGAGTTTGTTTTTATAATGAGTTCTTTTGAAATAACTTATTAGATTTGTTAGGGTAATGCACATATTTATATTATGGTCATCGTTTGTTTGGTATATAGTTATATGTTCCACGTCATAGAGCAACAATGTATATGATATTTGTATGATGCAATCTATTGCTGATAACATACTATTAGACAAGTATCAACTTATTTCCTAAAATAATAATATCTACCTCTCTTCTCGATTGGTACTCCCAGAATTGAGCGGGATAAAAAATATCCATGTGCTACTAATACATATTTACATAAGAGCTTGTATTAGAAGATAATACTTATTACTGTATGCAATAGTTCGTCCGTACCTACGTACATCCTAATTAAAGATCAAAATATATGCATGTATTTGCTTTAAATGCATGCATGCGTGGATGGTTCTTTTTTCTTGTCTGTATGAGCGAACGATGTCTTGTCCAAATTAGGAATTAAATGATTCGTTTTCGAAGTTGCCATTACTGGTCAGAACGTGTCTTTTAATTCGTAGTTTTTCTACAAACCTTCATCCGATTATCAATATTGCGGTCCAAAATAATAACTCGCCGATGCATGGTTTCTTTGAGTGTTAGGTTGGTACTTAAAACAAACTAAGACGACACAACGCAATCCCATGTAACGATGTGAGTATTTAGTATATAAGTATTCTTATTTTTTTGAGCAATATACTTGAATTGATTTATATCTGTTTTTTATAATCAATATGATGATAAAACTGTCTTCGAAAGACAATCTGCGATAACTGTTGTTTAATTATTGCTCCCAATGTACTGGTATTGCTTATAACGAACAATTAATCGTTATTTTACATGATCGTATGCTGTTTTATTATTTCTGTGTAAGATTTACTTGTCCATTCCTAATTTATATAAATGGCTTACAACCAAGGATTTGTATGTTGTATAAAGCATGCTTTTGAAATCACTGCCACTATTCTAAAGATTTGTTTCGCCAAGCAGTGAGAACTACTATGACCGTCTTTATTTCCGTAAGGGTGATCTCCTTTACAATAACATTAATTGTGTCGCCCAGTTTGCGACAGTGTTACCCGCTAACCGGTAGGTAACAGATGTGAGTGGATATAAATGGCTTACAAACAAGGATTTGTATGTTGTATAACGCATGTTGTTGAAATCACTGCCATTATTGTAAAGATTTGTTTCGCCAAGCAGTGAGAACTACTATGACCGTCTCTATTTCCGTAAGGGTGATATCGTTTACAATAACATTAATTGTGTCGCCCAGTTTGCGACAGTGTTACCCGCTAACCGGTAGGTAACAGATGTGAGTCGATATAAATGGCTTACAAACAAGGATTTGTATGTTGTATAACTCATGTTGTTGAAATCACTGCCATTATTGTAAAGATTTGTTTCGCCAAGCAGTGAGAACTACTATGACCGTCTCTATTTCCGTAAGGGTGATATCGTTCACAATAACATTAATTGTGTCGCCCAGTTTGCGACAGTGTTACCCGCTAACCGGTAGGTAACAGATGTGAGTCGATATAAATTGCTTACAAACAAGGATTTGTATGTTGTATAACGCATGTTGTTGAAATCACTGCCACTATTCTGAAGATTGTTTTCATTGGGATACATCCTGGGCAAGCATACACATATGTTGTGCTGAAAAGTTTGACAAGCTTCATATGTGTCGTGATACAAGCATGTTATTGAAATCACTGCCAAATAACATTCTCATGATAATTATGTTACATCTGATACCTAAGCAAACATGTATCATTGGCAAAACTACCACAGCCATTATTTCCCCGTAGGGTGGTTTTATTTGCTATAACAAAAGTGTGTCATTTTAATATAACATATATCTAATACAATACATATGACAATGCATAATGGTAAATTTTAAAACCACTGCCACGAAATATTGTAGGGGTTTTATATTACATTATGTCACTACTGTCGCCAACATGGACACAACCTACATTATTTTGTATCTAATCAACTCATTAAGGTACGTACTCCGAATAGAAATTAAGAAGAAACTATGAGGAACTATGGCAATATTATGAAATAAAGCGTTACTAAGAGTTTTGAGTTTCTACGTTTTGTATTATGACATAATATGTCCTTTTTATATATTAAGATACATAATATCATTTTTATGAGTTACTAAAGGTTCTTATAAGCAGAATATATGTCATAATTATGAATTCAATCTAAAATGTATCATTGTTTTCTTTTTTCTTTTGTTTGTACTGGCACATTTATTATTTGATCAAACTTAGGTTTAATATACCCGTGCTGTGTCAATATATTTAAGTTTCCAAAACTCTTTCGATAATGGTAGGCTGCTTGTTTTCAATTAAAAATATTTGGCAATTTTTTATGAGTTCTTATGAAGTACCTTAACAGATGTAATATTTCCAATATAAGTGTTTTTATTATGGTCAGCTTTGAAAATAATGAATCAAGTACATTTGTCTCGTATCTCAGTATAAAGGTCATATAAACACAATCTTATTTACATTCAACTTTCAGATTACAAATGTTCATTTTTATTTTTTCGAGCAATATTATTGTATTGATTTGTATCTGTTTTTATAATCAATAGGATGATAAAACTGTCTTCGAAATGACAGTATGCGATAAATGATGTTTAATTATTCCTCTCACTGTACTGGTATTCACATTAAGCCTAGTTGTTCGAGTGTGGTTTTGATTTGCGTAGCTCAATACCTTTTTTTTTTGTATATAGTATCATGTTCCAGTTCATAGAGCAGCAATGTATATGTTATTTGTATGATGCAATCGATTGGTGATAATATTATTTTAACAAGTAACAACTTATTTCCTAAAATAATGTATTATATCTAACTCTCGATTGGTACCCCCAGAATTTAGCGGGATAAAAAATCAATGTGCTACTACTACATACTTACATGAGTGCTTGTATTAAAAGTCAATACTGTATGCAATAGTTCGTCCGTACGTACTAACATCATAATTAAAGATCACAATATATGCATGTCTTTGCCTTACAAGCATGCATGCGTACATTGGTCGTTTTACCGTATGTATGGGCAAACGATGTCTAGAGCGAATTGCGAATTATTCGATTTAATTGGTCAGAACGTATCTCTTAATTCTTGTTTTTTTTTCAAAACCTGTATCCGATTATCTATATTGCCGTCTCAAATAATTTTAGACATCGCCGATGCATGGTTTCTTTGAGTGTTACGTTGGTACTTAAAAACAAACTAACACGACACAACGCAATCTTATGTAACGATATGAGTCAAGTGAAAACTGGTTTCAAACCGCAATTCTATGTAACAATGAGAGTTTAGTGAAAACTGGTTTGTTTCGTCAATGCTCATATTATTTACAGATTACGCCACACATTTATCGCGTTTTGTGATCATAATATCCTTTAAATACTTTCCATCAGCTATATACTATTCCGTTGTGTGTCACACGATAACTTTCGCCCGAATACGCCATGTTTATTACTGATTAAAATAATGTGCTGTAGAAACTTCCTATCGGTCATGCCATCTTTTAAAATTGACACATCTAAGTAAAGCTGAAATACACAACGTTCATGCTGTAAAAGTTTACGGTCGAATTCTGCGAAGTATTTGAAAGTACGGACGTCGGATTCTGATGTTTTATTGTGGAGGAACCAAACTTGTTTTATTTCGAAAACAGGAACACATTTTAAATGATCAAACTAATCCGACAAAACGACTGATGGAGATACGAGGTCACGTAATAAATTAGCATTTAAACGTATAGGTTATTAGGTTACTTGGTTATAAGGCTGATCTCACAGGGCATTTTACAGGAAAATATGAGTTATCTTGCCTGTGTTCACTTGTTTTTATTGTTCCGGTATAATAAAATATATATCACACCACATAGACCTTGACATAACGTATTGTCAATCCTCGAAATGTTAATGTGAATCTCCGTTTACGCCTCGGTTGACATTACCATTCTCGGGATGACAATATGTTGTATTACTCTCAACGGGTGTGATATTATTATACTGCTAAGTTCTTTGTTTGATTACGAACTAATGCCGTTTTTACCTTCGTAAGTAAAGTATTATGTATAATATTCATGAATTCCGAATGGTGTAAATTTAATTTAACATACATGTAATATAATATATTACAATATTTACTTTGCTAAACATATGAAAGAACTTCCTATATAACGTAAAACGCATATTGTTGAAACCATATCCAATCAATATTTTTTTTAAACTTTTACATTACCAAGCAAGGAGAATCGCCGTTACTACGACCCCTAAATTTCCGTATGTGTGATCTCGTTAACAATAACAATACTTGTGTCGCCCAGTTTGCGACAGTGTTACACGCTAACCGTAGATAACAAATGTGAGTCGATAAAAATGGCTTACATACAAGCATTTGTATGTTGTATAACGCATGTTATTGAAATCACTGCCACTATTCTAATGATTGTTTTCGCGAAGTAATAAAAATCGCCGTTTCTATGACCGTCTCTATTTTTGTTAGGGTGATCTCGTTTACAATAACATTATTTTTTTCGCCTTATTTGCGACAGTGTTACACGCTAACCGGTAGGTTGCAGATGTGAGTCGATGTAAATGGCTTACATACACATTTAATATAAATCCTTGTTTCAAGACCTAATATTTTTGTACTTAAAATGCATCCAATTCATTAGTCTTATTTGCATACTGTAATATTTAATTTCTGCTAGTATTTAACAATTTAGTGCCAAGAATAAAATTGCGGAGACGCAGAGAAAAGTAAAGAATAAAAAGTAATGAATAATGTTCAATTATTAAGAATTTTGTATAGTATTACATACATGTAATCTTGTGCTAAATGAAAAAAAATCGAAGTACAAGTGATTTGAAAACACGTATCTATATTCCGTACCGGGAATTTTTCCACAAAGAGTTATCATAAAACAATATTATTTCGATTCTAACACGATCTTAGTCTGCCTTTTAAAACTACTGAACGAGAACTATATTTTGTCTATACTCCGCCCATCTTTTTACAAAGTACATTCACGCGCGCACTTCAGTGACATCAATTAATCATAGCAAAACAATATGACGCCGTCTTCATTCATGATAAATGTGCGAAGTTCGTCAGATTCATTTTACAAATCAAACAACCAATATGACGTCATTTTTTGGATGCTGTAACATGAAAACAAACACAAATACATTTTAATTTTCAATAACATGTACGCTTTGTGTAATTGTTATTAGAATATGTATCATTAAATATTTGTATTTGTTACAATACATTATACAGAAACCGTATGTTTTTTACGACTTTGCGAGTGCGCGTTCAAGCACGTGCATTTTACTGTAAAATATCCGAGATTTCTAAAGAACTATTAACGAAACATTAGGCTCCGCCCATAATTATTGCAAAATAACCCATACATTGTACTTGGTTTGCTTCTTTGCCTATGGAAATCATGCCGCATGTCGTGTTAGAATCGTGTTTTTAAAATCTCTTCCACGCAATATTCTTCATATCGTATTACATATTATGTAATAAATTCGTAGTTTGTCTTAAAACCTTTATTCTATTTTCAATATTGCCGTCCAAAAGAATTTTAGACATCGCCGATGCATGTTTTCTTTGAGTGTTAGGCTGGTACTTAAAACAAACAAAAGCGCCCCAACGCAATTATATGATACGATGTGAATCAAGTGAAAACTTGTTTGTGTCGTCACTGCTTATACTATTAACAGATTATGCCACACATTTATCGCGTTTTGTGCTCGAATATCCAATAAACACTTTCCAGCAGCTATATACTATTCCTTTTTGTGTCACACGATGACTTTTGCCCAAATACGCCACGTGTATTACTGATTTAACCTAACGCGTTGTAGAAACTTCCTATCGATAACGCCATCTTTTAAACTTGACACGTCTAAATATAGCTGAACTTACCCAGCGGTCATGCTTGTAGAAGGTTACGGTCAAATTCTGCGAAGTATTCGATAGTATGGACGTCTGGCACTGCAGTTTTATTATGGAGGAACCAAAATTGTTTTATTTTGAAAACAGGAACACATTTTAAATGATTATTATAAGGCTGATCTTAAAGGGCATTTGACAAGAAAATTATCTTGCCTGTGTTCACATGTTTTTATTGTTCGGTATAATAAAATGTATATCACACCCCACATAGTGTGATTCAATCGCAATTAGTTGCATTAAATGCGTTAAAATTATAAAAACGAAATCCTTCCATATAAGGAAGGAGTTTACTTGTGATCACAGTGGATACTGTTTTTTTTTATCACTTACATTCAGTAAATGACCCGTCAGTATATAAATCGGAATTGCCGAGAGGTTTGCATATTTAACTTGCAAGTTTTTTTTTCTGAATTTTGAACCACGGTTATTTGTTATGCTTTTTTCGTTATTATACTTGATCCTTTTAGTTCAGATGTTTATTTGTCATGTTAAGACGGTTTCTGGCATATTTCAAAAACAATTACAAAAATCTGTGAACATGTCGCTTTTAAAGTTGTACGTGATTCTTATTTGCATAATATAATATTTTTTATTTTACATTTTTCAGCTCGACCGTCTTGGCGACGTAAGTAAAGTTTTAAATAAATAAATGGGGCTTATAAATTAAGACTAATGAAATTCAATATATCATACACGTGATAAGTACTCTAGAACGTACAGGGTACTAAATTATAAATAATAAATAGGAACATGTTTTTCAAGAGAAGCTGTTTCTGTAGTTAAAATTTGCAATGAGTCATGTCTTATGTGTACTAGCTAGCAGTGTCTCTTATAATGGAAGCTATATGAAGCGATATCAATGCAGACCACATGTGTCGCGTATTTACACAGGCCGTTTCATATGCTAGCGTTCTAAGGACACAGTTTATATAATTTTGTATATAATTCACTCAATAATATGATAATATAAATGCCATACGAAGTACTCTTAGGAATATTACCATCTATAAAAGGGAAATTAACAGTATCAAATTTGAAATTATCACGTTTACCATACAGACTAGTTTGCACTTTATTGTTACTAATATACGTTAATCTAGAAATGCAGCATCAGTACTCGAAGGACACGATTTATTCATTGTAAACTCTTTGGGGACAATCTTTTTGATAGTTTCATAAAAAATCGGATTATCAATATTAAACACGTTATCAATATATCAACTGTTTTATTAAATCTTTGAATTAAATTTAAATGCCTTTCTTTAGACAAACTAAGTATAAAATCTCTTTCATACTAGAATCTGCTATAAGGATGTCGAGATAAATTTTGGTATTGAATGTGTCTTTGGAGCGACATTATGTGACCCGCCTTTGTAGAAGAGCCAACCGTTGTTTTATAATGATCATAAGTGATGTTTTGATTTATCTTACTTACTTACTTACTCAGTCGTCATGTATATCAAACTAGTTGTTTCAGTGTGAGAGTTTTATTTGTTTCGACCAATTCCTTTTAATTAGTGCGTCGTAATATCTTCCGCGTCGTTAAGCAGCAATGTATAATACTGTTATTTTTGTGATACTATCTTTTGTTGTTGATTTTGTCTTCAACTAGTAGCCGGCATGTAATACTTACTTCAAATAATTGTATTTATTATTTCTTACACTTTTCTGAATTATAACCCTAGATTTCAACGGAATAATCAAATAATAAAGTACAGATAAAGCTAATAAATGTACACATGCATGTATTTTGTGATAATGTTGTATTCAGTATTTCGACTATTCAACCGTTCGTTCATGCATTCTAATTATAATCATGTTATATTCATGTATCCTTCTGTACATGCATGCGTGCATGCATGCGTGCCCTACCAATTACAAGGCGTTATAAGTTGCGTAAATGCACGGATAATGGTTACTGTGTAAGTTTTTTAAATCTGCGTAAGGATACAAATATATGCGATATGCATACATTAAGAAAGTTGTTTACATAACAAAATGTACTAGAACATTAATTTTGTTAAAATTATGAAAAAGCTTAGTATGTGACGTGATGTGGTTGGAATCACTTCCACGCTATATTCTCAATATTCCCACATCTTTTACATTGTGATATATCCTAACATCGGTAAGCAGGCAAACAAATATGCGCATATACTGAAGCCACTATATCCAGTAGGAAATGTTGTTTACAATGTTATATTTGTTTACTGCTAAACATTCTTAGATTTCGATTTCACAAGTAAAGG
This sequence comes from Congeria kusceri, assembly GCA_027627225.1. NCBI lineage: Eukaryota > Metazoa > Mollusca > Bivalvia > Myida > Dreissenidae > Congeria > Congeria kusceri. The sequence goes on from CM051024.1 coordinate 30,529,078, forward strand.
TGTAAATACATGTAATAAAATATTCTAGGATGGTTTTGTGCTAAAAAAGTTTGACAAGCTTTATATGTGTCGTGATACAAGCATGTAGTTGAAATCACTGCCAAACAACATTCTCATGATAAGTATGTTACATTCTGATACATTAGCAAGCAGAAATCATCGGCGTAACTACTAAAACCATTATTTCCCCGTAGGGATGTATTATTTGCTATATCAGTGTGTCATTCTAATACAAAATATATATAATGCAATACATATGACAATACACAATGGTTAATTTTAAAATCACTGCTAAGAAATATTCTTGGGGTTTTATATTACATTATGTCACTTTTGCCGCCATATTACTTCCGGCAGGGTGGCGCCATTTGCGATAACAAAAGTGTGTCATTTCAATATGACATATATGTAATGCAATGCATATAACAATACATAATGGTAAATTTCAAAACCACTGCCACGAAATATTATCGGGGTTTTATAACACATTATGTCACTATTGCGGCCAACAGGGACACAACCTACATTATTTTGTATCTAATAAATTCATTAAGATACGTATTCCTAATTGAAATTAAGAAGCAACTATGAAGAACTATGTCATAATTATTAAATAAAGCCTTACTAAGGGTTTTTAGTTAGCATGTTTTTTTTATAACGAGATAATATGTAATAATACATACAAGGATTTGTTTGTTGTATAACACATCTTGTTCAAATCACTGCCACTATTCTAAAGGTTCTGTATTGATTGAAATTCACCCTGTCATGTTCACGCATACACATTTCGGCCTCTATAACCAGCACTTTTTTCAAAAGGAAAAGTGCTTTAAAGAGGCATATTTAATACTGCTTATCAGTTTCAGATTTGGATTCAAAGAAATGCCGTCGCGCTTTCGTAAGTCAAGTTAAAAATCAAGGAATTAATCTAATGAATTAAGAAAGGTGTTAAGGAAATTTCCATGTCATATAGATACACATGTAATACAATATACTATAACTTTTTTTGGCTAATAATTTACAAGCTTCATATGTGTCGTGATACAAGCATGTTGTTGAAAGAACTGCCAAACAACATCCTAAAGAAAAGTATGTTACATTCTGATACATTAGAAAGCAGAAATATTCGGCGTAATTACTACATCCATTATTTCCCGTAGGGTGGAATTATTTGCTATAACAAAAGTGTGTCATTTCAATTTAACATATATGTAATACAATACACTTGACAATACATCGTGCTTAATTTTAAAGCTCCAAGTAATTGTAAAATGTAACTTATAGTTTTGGCAGAAAGAATCATACGGGTCATTGTATACACACCGATGTTATGCATTGTGGTACCTTGGCATGTAGGGTAAATAGCCACCACTAATTTCGGTAGGTTGATGTAGTTTATAACGTTATATTTACGATTACGGACCAATGCATGATAGAAGTCTATTTAGTTTAGTTTATTTAAAGTCAATGTATAATGCTAAAACATTACTAAGACGTAAATCTTATATATAACACACATGTTCACGTAGTACGATATACAATAACGGTTTTGTGCTAAAATTATTAATACGCTTCATACACCCATGAAATCACTGGCATACAATATTTTTAAGATTTCTGTCTAAGTGATACATTGTCAAGCTGAGAAAATATCAGCGCCACTATTGACGCCATTAATTTACGATAACATTGATTGTGTCGCCCAGTTTACGACAGTATTAAAAGCTGCCCGGTAAGTAACAGATGT